>CABHPP010114980.1:0-15740 GCA_902168425.1 Peromyscus attwateri | reverse complement strand
CTCTACCTCTTATTTGTAGCAGTTTGTCTTCCATTTTCCGAGAGAATGTTCTTACATTTATTGAAAAACAAGCACTTGATTTGGTCATCCCATGCTTAAGCTCTTCTTTGGTGGTCTAAAGGGGTCAGGAGGTGACCTTTGTATTCTGAGCACCACCATACTCAGGGCTGCTTCTGGGATGTCAGTAGGCTTTGTAGAAAGTGAGAAAACAAAAGTAGTCCTTCTGAGATGAGTTAAGAAAATAATCGTCTCCATTAAGGCTGCTAAGGCCTCCATCAAGATCAATGGCATGACTACAAGATCAATGGCATGACTACAAGAACTGAATTTCTCAGAGGACCCATGTCACAGGAACTGCCATCACCCGAGCATTATTTTCCTTTGCTTGACAAACTTCTATCACACCTGAGGAAATGCCATCACGGAACTGTCTTACTGATGCTCCTTCAACACGCCCTGCCATCTGTACCATCCCTCTGCTTTTCCAGGACTCACTTTCCATTCTAACTTCATTTGCTGATACACACTGGCCACTCTGATTCTCAGAGCTGTGCTTCTCTACTTCTAGACTTTAACACGCCTAAGGATAGTATTATTTTATGCATGACAGGAAATGAATAATGTCACATGAATGCATGAAGTTATGGCTCTGCTAAGAGGCATTAAATAACAAAATGGAAGCCACTTCCACACTGGAGGCCCTATCTGGAATAATTGCAGCCCAGTTACGTTTTCATGATGTTGTTGTTATCCTGTGGTGAGACGAAGGAGTTGGGGGAAGCGCTGAAGACTTAGGGGATACTTTTTTGTGTGTATTTTTAATTTTTTTATTCATTTTACATACCAATCACAGATCCTCCTCTTCCCTCCTCCCGCCCCTCCAGCCTCCCCCCAACCCACCCCCTATTCCCTCCTACAAGAAGGTAAGGCCTCCCATGGGGAGGCAGCAGAGCCTGGTACATTCAGTTGAGGCAGGTCCAAGCCCCTTCCCTGCCTCTAGGCTGTGTGAGGTGTCCCACCATAGGTAATGGGGTCCAAAAAGCCCACTCATGCACCAGGGATGGATCCTGATCCTACTGCCAGGGGGCCCCTTAAGCAGATCAAGCTACACAACTGTCTCACTTATGCAGAGGGCCTAGTCCAGTCCCATGGAGGCTCCACAGGTATTGGTCTAAATTTCAGGAGTTCCCACTAGTTTGGTTTGGCTGTCTCTGTAGGTTTCCCCATCATGATCTTGATGCCCCTTGCTCATAGAATCCCTCTTCTCTCTCTTCCACTGGACTCCTGGAGCTTGGCCTGGTGTTTGGCTGTGGATCTCTACATCTGCTTCCATCAGTTACTAGAGAGAGGATCTATGATGATATTTAGGGTATTCAGCAATCTGATAACTGGGGTAAGCCAGTTCAGGCACCTTCTCCTCTATTGATAGTAGTCTAAGCTGGGGTCATCCTTGTGGGTTCCTGGGAACTTCCCTAGCACCCGATTTCTCCCTATTCCCATGATGTCTCCCTCTATGATGGTATCCCTTTCATTGCTCTCCCACTCCATCCCTGTTGCAGCTCAACCATCCTATTCCGTTATGTTCTCATCCCCCATCCCCTACCTTCCATTGTCCCCCTCATCCCCAGTTTACTCATGGAGTTCTCATCTATTTGACTTAGAGGATACTTTTAAGAGCATATGTTGATGGTAGATGTTTTGAGTTAAATAAATAAGATTTTTATCTGAAATAGAATTGAGAACTTGAGTAGCTCTCTGAGAATCTATTAAAGAGGTTGAAAATTATCTTTTTCTCCCATGTAATCAACAAAACCAATAAAAAATAATAAACGTCTGTATGATTTTTTTAACCTTTTTCTATGTGCACGATATGAACTGGTCAGAGTTTGGCTAATGTTGAGAAAGATATGCCGAAGTATAGCTGCCTATTAGAATCCCTAATGTACTGTAAAATATTGATGTGCTAAATAAAACCACAGAAAGCAGATATGAGTACAAAGGAACTGAAAGGTCCTTGAGTAACAGGCACAATAAAGCTGCATACTCCAAAACCTATATGCGAGATTGGCAAACTGTAGGGTAACTGGACACCTGGTGAACATCCTTGGTTTTGTTGGCTTTTGCAGTCTTTCCTGAATCCACTGGACTCTACTAAGGCAGCTCTCCTCAGACAACTTCACAAAGGAAAGAGTGTGGGTAGGTTTGATCTCGAGTCACTGTTAGCCAACCTTGGGCAACTTGGATTTTCAAAAGGGATCAGTGTACATACAAGCAGAAGAACTTCAGTGTAAGTTAAGGCCAACCTATATTTAGGCTGATGCTTTTATGTAAAAACGACCTCGAGTTCTGAAATATCTACTTAAGAGTGAGCCCGCATAGCCTGCAGAACTGGAACAGGGAACCAACGACAATATGAGAAAAGGCTTCTGCAGAGATGAAAAGAGTGCAAACCACTTTGAATTCCTTTTTTTTTTCTTTTAGAGCAATACCCGAACACAGAATTCCTTCACTTGTAGTGACCATTGGTTGCCAGTATAGAAAATACAAAAGCTTGAATCAAATCACTCAGAACCAAGTAGGGCGTTTTATAAGTTGAAGAAGCTGAAAGTACCTACCAAATGCCTAATACGTGAAACAACAAAGCGTGCTTCCTTTGAAGAAGAAGACTTCCTAAAGTAGAGCAGGAAACATTAAGTCTTTTATTAGAGAAAGTCTCTCATCTGACAATTTTAGCAGAAAAGTAATATCAGAAGCAAAAAGGAGATTTCTGCAGAGTACTGTTAATCTCTGCTTTGTTCCCCCCCGCCCCAGAGTCCCTATCTACCTCTCTAGCCCTCCTTCTGATATTATTATGCATATTCTCCTTCTTGGATATTATTATGAATATTAGATCACAAACATTGCTACAATAATCCAAAGGACTAAAGAGCTATAATCAGGAATAAAACTAGGTACACATGAATGTGAAGATTAAAGTCTGGTTTTGAACGTTTGTGATGGCGAGTCGGTTTGTTTTTGAATGCCATGCCTTAAAAGAGTGACATGGGATTGAGCTAAAGCCTGTTCTGAACCAGGAAATTGAATATGTATGAAATTCAAAAACGAGTAAATGGCAATATGTGTACTTATTCTAGGCTGTTAGGCTGAATCAAAAGTTAAGGATTTAGGCTGTTATGTAAAGAGGAAGTGATTAGTGTTGACATTAGAAATGTAAACAGAAATATAACTCATTAATGTTCAAGATGTCCTCTGTGCTATGTCAGACTAGAACAGGCTTCAGTTTTTAGTCTATGTCTCCATAGAGTGTCTTTAGTAGATGGTGCATCTGTATATATGCATAAATAGAGCCACAGAAGTTTCAGATGAATATGATTTGTATTTCTTTAAAATTCCCACTAGCAATTAGATTCAGTTGTGTTTTAAAGGGATCTTTCCTAATAGATAAGAATGATGTTTATTGCTTTTGCAACATACAAATTACTTCTTGTTCTCTTTTTCATATAGATTTTTATTTGTGTTTGGTTTTCTTGTGGTGGTTGTGAATAATAATGAATATATCACTGTTTAGACTCTTATGGGATACATTTTCCAGCTTGTGAAAGAAAGCTATAAAATGGATCCCTTATGCCTAAGGGGTCCTTTATTTCAATGAAAGGTATACTTGTACTAATTAATGATTGCTACCTAACAAATTCCCTGAAACCTCGTGGCTTTCAAAGGTAATAAACGTTCTCTTTCCTGTTTCCAGGAGTCAGGAACACGGGACTAATGTAGCTGGACAGTCCTGGACCAGGGTCCCTGGCAACATCGCAATGCTAGGCCATAGCTGCAGCAATCTGAAGGGTTGGTTGGGAATGCAAGGCTGACAGGACTAGTGGTTCCAGATGAAATGGGACCTTCACTGAGAGGCAAGAAGCTCTTCCACACTGTTCTGTGCCATTTGTTGGGTTACTTAACTGTCCACCACAACCAGCCTTGGCCGGCTTTTAGCATTGTAAATCAGATCGTGATGTGTGTCTGTTGAAAACCCTCAGACTAAATGAAGCTTCATTACACTCAGAATGAAATTCAAAACTTGTAACACTGCCCTCAAGCTCCCACATGCCTTGGCTTCCACATCCTCCCACCTCATTACCTCATACATCCTACTTTCCCCTTCTTTCACGCTATTTCTGCCATTCTGACTGCCCAATGCAACGGTGGCCATCAAATCACCAGCATGGCGGCCATAATCCTGATTTGGACTTACTAAGTGCAATGACGAAAAGTCTCTTTGAAAACGTTCCCATCTGCTAGCACTCTGCCTGGCATGCGGCTCTTTTTTCCACTTCCTGACTTTCACACACACATACTTCCTCTGCCACGAGCCATCTTCTGTCCTTAGGTTAGCCTGTTCGACTTACCAGCGTCCTGCACTTGAAGTGCGGTGTTCTCAGAAAAGCTATTCTTGAAAACTCAGTTCACTCTAATCAAAACACGGTAATGGTTTTTCCATTACCCTAAGAACCAGGCTTTCCTCCCATCTTCATAGTTATTTAATTGATGTTGGCATTCTTATTTAATTTAAAAAAAAATAAATAAATAGCTCCTATGTGGTGATTTTCATAATTAATACATCTGTCATATAACAGTTACTGTTTTTGACTTAAGAACATGTGCAATTCACACTATTAGTGAATTTCAAGCACACAATTATAAGCTATAGCTTCTATGTTGTACAGTAGCTCTCTGGAACCTATTCCACTTGTAAGTGAAAGTTTGCACCATCCTTACGGAGGTAAAATTTACGTGCAGTGAAATGCCAGTGAATAATATCACGGGTTTTGACCAACATCTACTATATAACCAAGACCCCAATCCGTATGTGGAATGTTCCCACACCCTAGAAAGTCTTGTACGTCTCTCTTTTCAGTCAGTCCCCACCAGTGCTAATTTATGTCCTCATACATTAGTTATGTTCATTTCATCATTTCATATCATCGGAACCCTAAGATGACTATTGTTTTTGCTCTAGCTCGCTTTTACAAACATTCCTTTAGAGATATAACCGTGTTACTGTTATCAGTAGTCAATTCTTTTATAGTCACAAGAATTATTATGTTGTACCATACCAGAAGTTGTGTGTCCACATCCAATTAATAGGCATTTAGACTTGTTATCCTTTTAATTTTTTATTCAGGATTTCATACATGCACATTGTGTTTTGAACAAGTAATCTCCCATTCTCTTCTCCTCAATTTCTCTACTACCCCTATCCTCAAAACTTCATGTGTTTTTTTTTTTAACTCACTGTGGCTTTTGTTACTATCAATAAACCCATTCAAAATTATGAAAGTCTGGATATGGATATCTACTTTCATTTTTTCCCTTGGGCTCAGTACTTTAAAATACCCATTTAAAGAAAGACTAGAGTATGTCTAACCTAAAATTAAGACTGTTCCCCACCACGGTCACACCATTCAGTCCCCTTTCCAGAAATGCCTAGCCATCTGAGTGTTTGTGCCATTGCCAGCATTATAATTTGCACTCCCCTAATAACTGGTGAGGTTCACCACCTTGCTGCAAACTTGCTGGCCACTCCACATTCTCGGTTGTGATTTCTTGTCCAAGTGTTTCTTCAGCTATTTTTTTTATTGAAGTTTTTGTATGTCCTCAGCCATGAACATACCAGTGGAAGCCAGAATCCAAGTTCAGGGGTCTTCCCCTATTGCTGCCCTACTTAATTTTTTGACACAAGATGTCTTCACCTAACCTGGAGTTCACCATTTCAGTCAGACATTTCATTCAGACCGGATGGTCATCAATTGCCTGGAATCTGCCTGCCTCCACCCACCCCACACTGAGGCCTCAGATACCACAGCGAAGCCCAGCTGTTTGTTTGTTTGTTTGTTTGTTTGTTTGTTTGTTTTTCGAGGCATGATTTCTCTGTGTAGCCCTGGCTGTCCTGGAACTCACTTGGTAGCCCAGGCTGGCCTCGAACTCACAGAGATCCGCCTGCCTCTACCTCCCGAGTGCTGGGATTAAAGGCATGCGCCACCACGGCCGGCCGAAACCCAGCTTTTACATGGGAGCTGGGGATCCAAACCTGGGTCCCTCATAGTCACATGATAAGCACTTTGCTTATCGAACCTCCCCAGACCCTCTACTTTTTTGTTTGTTTGTTTGTTTGTTTTGTTTTTTGTTGTTGTTGTCTTTTTTTAACTTGAATTGTTTGAATGACAGTTTTTTGGAGAGAGAGGGAAATCTTGATCCTTGTGTGAAAGAGGAATAGGGAGGGGTAGGCAGGACAGAGGACAGAACAGCTTGTTGAGAATTTGTAAATCTTATAACTCCTATATATTTTCTTTTTGAATTTGTATTTTATGACCTCTCTATAAGAGATCATTTTACTCCTCCATATCATAAAAATACTTATCACTATTATTTTCAAAAATATTTATCAATCTTATAACCCTTCCTTTGAGTCTTGGCCTTTATATAGATTTAGGATTCCACATAAGATTAGTTTTTGAATTTTGATTATGATAGAAAGTAGGGTTTGGTTTCATCTTATTTCATGTGGGCTTCCAATTTTACTGATATAAGATGTTGGAAAGATTTTTCCTTTTCCATTGAATTGTTTGATCCCTTTGTGAAAATCGAATGCCTATGTGTGTGAGTCTTTTTCTGGAACCTTTATTTTGTTGACCTATATACATTTCATCCTTATGCCAATAGTAAGGGTTCTGTTACTATGGCTTTATATTTTCTAGAAATCAGAGTTTTAGTCTATGAACTTCATTCATCTTTTCCAAAGTCATTTTGATCGTTTTATCTAGATGTGTCTGATCTAGGTCCTTTGGGTAGTCTAATAAAATTTAAAATAATCTTGTCATTTTCTAAAAAGAAAAATCTTGCTTCAATTTTGTTAGCATTGTATTCAATCTTAAAGTTATATTAGAGAGTTGAAATTTGTTTTCAGTAACTGTTATTATTCATCTATAGGAAGTACATATGAATTGACTACACAAAAGAGTCACTAACTGGTTATGACTCTCTAGAAAAACACTCTAGAGTAAGATGCATTGTGAATCCACATTTGGAGTATCTGATAGTGTGTCCTGTAAAGCTGGTGAAGTTGAAGGGAAATCAGAAGTCCCTGGAGGGACTTTTTTCTGCTCTGGAGAGAATACTCTGATAAAAATAAAACTTTCCTTATTCTTGTCCTTAAATGCTTCGATCTTTCTTGACGTTGTACATGATTGCATCTTAAGCATATCCTCTTTTCTGAGAAGAACATTTGCCTTCCAGAATACTATACAATTCCATTGCATCAAAATAGCCAATGCAATTACAGACTGGCTTCTTTTTCTTCAAGTGTCTTGAGCTTGTTCATTACCAGCTAAGGGACAGCCTATCTCTCAGATCAAATGATCATAAGTACCTTTTCTCATTAGCATGTGAGAGGCACATCCTTTCACTCTAGACAGAGAAAGAGTGTGTGTACAGAGCTAAGAATAAGCTTTCTGGCCATCAGAGGTTGGTGATGCATGTCTCCTGTGAAATCAAGATAGTTCTCAAATTAAGAAAAATGTCCAAAAAGCTGAAGGACTAGAACTTAGGTTGAGCAAACGTTCTTCCACTTTTCCCAGTAACTGCTAAGTTTAAAGCCCATTAGTGAATATGCAGTCTTAAAACCATTGACGTTTAAGGTGTAATTAAAAAAAAAAGAAAGTATAGGAGATATTTAGTATCCAACCATTTCTAAGCTTCTCAGCAACCAAATGTCTGAAAACAGATGCTCACTTGCTTATTAATACAAAGATAACGATGTTAAACTAAGACATTTACCTATGTGTTATTAATAGAACCCAGTTCTTTATACTAATGAAATAATAGCATGTGTTTCTTGTTTTCTTTTTTAAACAGTGGAGAAATCCTGTGGGGTATGGATTGTATTTTACTCTTAAATAACATTTCTATTTTGCCCATGAAGTTGTTTTGGTGATATGGAAACATGAGTATATGGATAACTGTTATCTGTATTATCTTTTTTTAACTTTATATACTGCATGAAAATGGATATATTCTCTTTGAACATTAACTCTTGATGCTATAAATCTTATACTCATGTCACAGATAAACCTTATTGAATATCTTTCCTTATTCAATTAAAAATGATTTATTTTTTTTAATGTATCTGTGTTCCATCCTGCATCTGCTGTAACTTTCCCATTTGACCTCATTAGCTATTTACTGATAAAAAAAAACAAACTTTTTATATTTATTTATCCCAAGCACCCATGGTAAAAAAAATTTTTAATGTCATTTGAAGTAAACAAAACACTGCATACCTATTTCCACAACTAAAAAGTGGTGATAAACTCAATTGAAAAAAAAATGCATTGCACAGTTAGAGAAGAAGTTCCTTTTTTTCCATCTTGTCTGCTGATTATATTCAGGATTTACTTGACTGGTTTGCATCAGTGTCTCAAAGGGAGATAGTCTGGATTTTGTGAGAGAAGTCGATTTTCTA
This sequence comes from Peromyscus attwateri, assembly GCA_902168425.1. Classification (NCBI taxonomy): domain Eukaryota; kingdom Metazoa; phylum Chordata; class Mammalia; order Rodentia; family Cricetidae; genus Peromyscus; species Peromyscus attwateri. Next base: position 7,225 of record CABHPP010114980.1, on the reverse strand, counting down.
GGCACATTCTCTGGTGGACATTTGCTTGTAGTTTATTTTGATGATAATAGAGTTAAGCTATGCACATCAAGGGAAAACGAGATTCGGCAGAGTACCCTGCAGGGAGCTCATGACAGTGTCCTTAATGCTTGTTGGCAGACCTGCCTATCTGTAGAAACATGGCTGCTCTTCTATACTGGTGATGGCCAGAATGCGCTTGTGCCCCTCCCCCACCCTCATGCCCAGCTTTGAAAAGGATATTTGCCAAGCTTCTAAAGTTCATTTATTAGAAAAGAGGAGAATTTGAATGAAATCTCTACAGCAAACAACACAAAAAAGAAGATACTTAAGCTCCATTTTCAAAAATCAAATTGTATTCACAGAAAAGGATTTAGGGAGTACAACTCTTTTCTTGCCGGTATAGGGGAGTTCTAGGAAAAGTAAAGAAATTTCTGCGGATTAAGGAAAAGTAGAAAGACAGCAATGGAAAGTGATGCAGATGGAGAGGGAGTCCTTCTTCATACTCTAGAAATCTCATCCTGCATGGCTATTACTTATTCTTGGAAATCAAAAGAGACATAACTAAATGCCACGTAGAGGTCCTTTTTCATAGAATCTTGACAAAGACTTGTCAGTGGGAGAGGTATCTGGATACTGAATCTACATGGATGTAGAAGTGAACAGTTTGTAATTATCTAGTTTATAAAAGGCATTAAAGTTACTCTATTCAGCAAAACAAAAAACTATGATGTCATTAAAAACATCAGTTGCCTTTATGTATCAAATATGTCAAGACTAACACTGTATTTCTAAAGACTATGTGTTGTACATTCTAGGGTCTCAAAGGAGAAATGGTTCAGGGACAAATATTTCAACAAGGAGAATTATTAAGGGGAGTGTACTCAAGAACCAAGGTGCATAAATATGGAACGATATTCAGACACAGTGTTTCTACCAAGAGTAAAGTGAATTGGATATTGGGGCCCACCTGGAGAATTTCTGCCCCCCCCTCCTTCCTCACAGTCCGCTGTGCCTTTAGGATTGGTAGGAATAGATTGAAACTGCTCTGTAGGAGGCCGTGATAAGGATCCCCATTAAGAACCACTGCAACAGAAGCTTGCAGCAAAAATGGAAAAGTAGGTTAAAAAAAATAGAAGCATGTCTGTCAATACCTCTCCTGGGTAGGTGTGCCCCATGTGATCCTCTACTTACCTCTGCTTTACTCCATGTCAAATAAGGATAAAAATGCACCCCAGCAGTGGTGGAAGGATTGCTAAACTCTTTGACCTTTCTAAAAAAAGGGGGGTTCGGGAGCACAAGATATTAAGAGAAAGGAACTCAGTAAAGCCAAAAATAACATATTGTTTCAAATTTGCTTAATAAGAAAGTGAGTCAGAGCAGTATAAATTGATGCAAGCTCTCAGTTCCAGGCAGAAAAGATTCAACAAAAGCTGAGCCCACGATGGGGATAATTTCAAATAACATGTACCTTAGAAGTCATCAGTAATTAATCACCCTGGAGACAGTTTTGTTGGCCCTCGCCTATATTTCTTCAGTGCTTACTCCTGGGTCTATATTCAAGTTAGCTGACAATTGTAACCTTACATTTCTAAATAAGATTGTTGTATAGTTCCCTTCATTATCTTCATTTCTAATAGCATTTTAGAGAAAAGGGAGTACCATTATATACATGTAATCCTGATAGACACACATTAACAGACCTGTATATCTCAGATCATAAAAATATAGATTAATAATTGAACCCATTAAAGTGGGTAGGTTGTCCTTTTAAGTTATAACAAGGCATATGCTCCAAACTACTCAGTTGGTAGAGCATGAGACTCTTAATCTCAGGGTCGTGGGTTCGTGCCCCACGTTGGGCGCCAGATATTGGTGAAATTATTAAGGCAACTCCACGTAGTTAAAAGGGAGGTTTATTTAGTGGTGTAACTCACAAGTGAAGGGATAGGTAACGGGGTCTGGGAAAGGTGTAGCGCAGTCCGGCGGTGTTCTCCGGAGAACTCTGCTAGGTCTACCTCCAGTGTCCAGGGTCCAGGAACCAAGAGAGCTGGTGCATCCAGATCTCGGGTCTTGAGGGTCCTCTCTTGGCCCCTCCTTGTAGGTGTGACAGTTACCGAAGCCTCAATGGGGGTTGGAACTTCCAGATCAAAGCTGGAATGACTATCCACTACAATTTTACTTAGCAAAGAGAGAGGAGTCAATCCAAGGTTTAGACATAGTTATGTTTAACTCAAGTTCACATGATTGGAAACATCTCTCACATAGATATGCTTTACATAAAGTCTTTATTATACAGTACAATATGCAGTTTCTTGGACAAATGTGTATGAAGGTGAAAAGTCTAAGTTACCAAGTTTTTATCAGTAATTCTCTATATTTTTCTGGGAGATAGGGTATGAATATATTAATAGTCAGATTTTTAAACTTTTAGTGGGATTTTTTTTTTTGCCGTTTTAATGTCTAGTAGATGAGACTGAATACATTGGTATCAGGGAACACCGGTTTTTGTCTGTTTTTATATGATGGATGTAGGTACTTGTATAACTTCACCAGGCTTAAAGGGCAACAATTCAGACACACAGAAGGAGTGCTCGGCCTGTTCCAAGTGCTTGTGAGTGCCAATGAGCACTGGCAGCCGAGTGCCTTCCCTCGCTGAGAGCACACATAAGTGAGGCTGCTCCCACTAGTGTTAGCACATCCTTATAGTCATGAATTCTGACTCAAGTTGTTATAGCAAAAAAAGAGTGCCAAGTAAAAGAGGACTTAGGCAAGTCTTTCAGCCTGCTCCACACCTATTCCTTCCTCTACTTGCTGGAGGCTGGGTGGCTGAGGTGGACTGGGAACAGTCTGGTGCTCTGCTAAGAAAGCTTAAATGGACACTTTCTCTATTGCACTACCACACTACAATCCTAAGATCTTAGCCACTGGAAAAATGAAGTTTCTTTTCTCCCCATGTTTGGATTGCAGTTTTTTGATAAATATTCTATACTGGATTCTGTTTTTATTAATAATTTCTGAGATTTTTGTGCCCTCGTATTTTGAAAGTCAACATCGGCAATTGCCACTGTATTTTGCAGTGATTTTGCAATGACACATGGATGTAGTAAAGATGGAATCATTTTGTTGATTATGCATGTACAGCAGTCTAGTATTTAGGAACATTATCTCCCTGTAAATGGGCCCAGTCTACCCTCAGTCTCTTACATGAAGATGCTTCCTAATGGAAATTGTCAGTGACTACATAGAGAAGCAAAACTGTGTCTGAAGTCATGGCAGTTCACTTGCTTGCGGGTGTTTTTGCATCATCTCCAATCTTACAATAGCCTTTGTATTTGAATAATTATAGGCAGTTGCACCACTGAAGAGAAAATTATCAGAAAAATACTTTACAAAGGAGAAAATGGTAGCAAGGCTAATATATACCTGTGGCCTTTCCTAATGAGTGTTGCTGGAAAACATCTCAGAACCCTTCAGGAAAAGGCATGTTTTTTATAAGAAAAATGTCTCCAGCTGTTAGAATTGATAGAATTTCAGAAATGCCATAAGTCAGCTTACAAAAGATTTGTAGGTTTTCTCAGCAAAATGAAAAAAAGAGAGAGAGAGAGAGAGAGAGAAAACACTGTGATGTTTTCTTTAGGAATCAAAGTTCATCTAGAATGAAGTGTGATCATATGCACCAAATTAAAAACAGGCATGACTTCTAATATACTCCAAGGTTGCCAGATGTTATAAGAATTGTAATAAAATATACTAATTTCTATATATTTAATTTTGTCATTTTGAAAATTGCTCAGTCTCAGTAAAACCATTTGAAAGATTTACTTTTAAAGAGCTATATAAAATAAGAAAGGCTTGAATGAATAAGCATGTTCATAGTTGAATCTATGTCTCAAGATAGAACTATTTCTAAGTCATGATATACAATGATATATAACATTTGGACATGTGTCATAAATCATTGCTTTGTGTCACACAGGGATTTATTTCAACCATATGCATTGAAAATGAAAGCAAAAAATATTTTTGCACTTTTGAGAAGAGGAAAATTCTATGACATATGTTCAAATATGACCAGAATTAGAGGAAGTAAAGGTTAGTTGAAAATTCCATATGCACTTAGGCATTTATGTTTAATACTAGAATAAGTATAAGATATATAGTGTTCTGTGAAAAGATGGGGCTCTAATCTACAGTTAGAGAGCCTTTATCTGTGAGATTATCAGTACTTACAGTCAATGTCAGCTTGCCTCAACTTCAGTACACTCTATATCTTCTATGAAAAAATAAATCTTTTTGCAAAATTAACATATTATAAAAAAACAAAACCACCCATTTCTTATCCTTAAGTCAGTACACTTTGGATGGAGTATGAGATACAATAGCTTACCAGATTCTCCTTTGTGACCTAGGACATCACATTTTGAATGTCACGGTGGTACATTGAGACCTTAAAAAACTAATAATTCTTTATCTGCTCATTACCTTATTACACTTGTTTTCTAGAGAGGTTTAATTTTTGGTATTGTTGACTACAAGTTACTTAGTAGTAAAGATAAGCATACTTGGAAGCAACTGGATGGCAAATAGTTTTAAGAAACAGTTTTTATTCTTTTTCTTCATTTTCTATTTGATTTTATTAATATTGGTTCTCTACAAACACAAATGGCTTTCTCACCCACTTATTAGTACCAGGGGCAAGACATACTACTTTCAGTTGTTCTATTAAAAATTAACTTATCATTTACTCACAATTTCTCAAATATTCTTACCAACCTACTATAAAAGTTCCAACAATTGAGTTTTAAATATAGCAGTGTGTCTGAGAGTTCATACATAGCATTTTGTAACAGTAAGTGTTAAATTTACACCAAAGAGGGGTATTTGGGACTTGGCTGACTAGAAAGGTTTAAGAATTATCATAATTCTGACCCTCAATTGAAAAACAAAGTGATTAGATGTTAACTGTAGGTATAATTTTTCTCTGTTTTTAAAGTAGCTCTCCAGAGGTCCTGAAGAACAGTACACACAAGGATTACTTCTGTGACATTTTTAGGTTCACTTCCTTTTAGAGAGAGGGATGAGCTGCTCTGTCTATATACCAGCTTAAGCAGAACCATTGCTTAATCAGTGAATTTTTTATATTAGTACTGATACACACCAGGGATAAAAAGCCTCATTCTCATTTATATGTCCAGAAAATTTAAAATTGGACTTTGTCCAGAAAAATTTCTCCCCCAAATCATGATGGTGGCACAGGAGATTTTGACCAGAGGGACCTAACTGCCTTTCCAAACATTTCAACATAAAGAATTAATAACTCAGGAGTGAATCCTAGCTTCCCCTAAGCCCAGCATGATGTTCCCAGTAGCTCTGGAAGCCCAAGCATTCTGATGGAAATACATATCATCTTGGCTTCATGTGCAAGTCTGTCTCATTTTATGATTAGAAATCCAGCCTAGCTGGGTGGTGGTGGCAGCACTTGGGAGGCAGAGGCAGGCAGTTCTCTGAGTTTGAGACCAGTCTGGTCTGCAGAGTAAGTTCCAGGACAGCCAAGGCAACACAGAAACACTCTTTCAACAAAGCAAAGAAGGAGGAGGAGGAGGAGGAGGAGGAGGAGGAGGAGGAGGAGGAGGAGGAGGAGGAGGAGAAGAAGAGGAAGAGGAAGAAGAAGAAGAAGAAGAAGAGGAGGAGGAGGAGGAAGAAGAAGAAGAAGAAAAAAAAGAAAGAAAAGTAAAAAAAGAGAAAGGAAGAAAAAAGAAGAAAATAAAAAGAAAAGCATCCAGACTATATTTTTTATGTGACCCCCCAAATTTCTGAGCCTATTTGAAACATGGGTGGTCAGTTGTCTAATTTTGATCTGTTAAAGAGGCTTCTTAGAGAAGTGAAATGAGGAAATGCTGAAGTAGACCAGGAGACCAGGAGAGTTCTCACAGAGATTCATACAGTGTTGGAAGAAGGCTGACTGATTCACATCTTCCAAACACCTTGTATTATAAATAGGAAAACTGAAACATACATGGTTGACCAAAGCAAGTATCAGCATCACAAGTAGAATAGCAAACAGCTCCCTCCAGTTGTAAGATGTGTCTGATGATGGATAGCATTTCCACATTGTCTGTGAAGATTTTGATTGATAGATGTATATATTGAGTTTATGGAGTTTTCACACACACACCCCCACTCAGTCCTCTGTCTTTTCCGTCCTCATCTTGTTTCTTCCTCCCAACAATGCCATTCATACTTTGATATGTTTTCTTTTCTTTTTACTTTTTAAATTTGTTTTTGATACACTGATTATAACTGAGGCTGTTGTCATGAGCACGAGTGTGGGGTTATTTACTATAGCTATATGCCCCTCCCCTGGTACCCATTAGTACACTTAGTCCCTCGGGAGCAGTGTAGCGAGAGTATCCCCATGCATGATAAGATGGAGACAGGTCTAACCATGGACAGGTCCTGTTCAGTTAACCACAACTACATTGACTTCATGATTGCATGGCCATGCCATCTGAAAGACAGAGTTCCACAGCACTCCACCCTGGCTTCTGACGTCTGCATTCTTTCCTCTCCTTCTGAGATGCTCCCTGAGCTTCAAAGGGAGTGACATATATGTCCTGTAGGACCAAACATTATATTGAGTTACTCCACATTTGCAACAGTGGTGAATCTCCGTATTAACCTCCCCCCAACCCTGCCATACACACAAACACATACACACACACACACACACACACACACACACACACACACACACACAAGCACACCCACCCACCCACATATATACACCCCAAATATGAACTCTTTGATGATGGTTGAGAGCAGCAATGATATGATATAACGATGCATATTTAGAAGACAGCTTAATACCATGTCCATTAGGCAAAACAGAATAAAGTTCTCCCCTAGTGCCCATGACTTCTCTAGCCACAGGGCCTTGACCAGGTTGATAGTACCAGGCACGAGTCCTCTCCTATACAGCAGGCTTCAAATCCAATCATAAAGCAGACAGTTACCAAAACAATATTCATGACATTGTTTCAGTTGTAGGCATACATTGTCAGGCAGATCATTATTGTAGCTCATGGGGTACACATTTGGATAGGACCACTGATGACTCTTCTCTCCCAAACAGCTTGCATAGTACTTTATGACACCATGAGAGTTGTCCGGCAGGATGGAAACTTCTAGCTAGGATGCAGCTTGATTTTCTAATGTCTTGCAACCT
>CABHPP010114979.1:15022-39117 GCA_902168425.1 Peromyscus attwateri | reverse complement strand
CCTGGGCTAGGCTTCCTTAAACTCCAACCACGTGCGTTTGCTTTACAAGCAGGGGCCCTGTTGGCAAGGCAGGCCTGAGTTGTTTGTAGCACCGGCTTTTAAGCTAACCGCTTGGGGCCTGAGGCCAAACCGACCTTGTCCCCTGCCAGAGACCAGGCCGTCCGGAGCCGACCGCCGAGGCGGGAAACCGGACCCACCGCAGACCCGCCACGAGTCAAGCGGATTCTTGTCACGTTGGGCGCCAAATGTAGATATAACCTACCGCCTTATTAAATAAGAAACACAGAGCCAATGTAAAGGTGAAAGCCCAAGAGGTCAGAGCCAGAAGCTTACCCGCTTTCCGCTAGCTAGCTTCTTCCGCCAAGAGAGCTCTCCGAAAAGAGGAGCTACTTCCTGTGCGTCTGATTTATAAAGAGTTCTGGTTCTTCCTTCTCATTGGTTATAAACACAACTACGTGGCTGTCTCGTCACTGCCTCTCTGTCCAGACCTCCCACGTTTTCTATGGTTGGTATTGAGATCAAGGGCGTGTGTCTCCAATGCTGGCTGTATCCTTGAACACACAGAGATCTACCTAGCTCTGCTTACCAAGTGCTGGGATTAAAGGCGTGCACCACCACCGCCCTGGCTTTCGCTATGGCTTGCTAATAGCTCTGACCCCTAAGCAACTTTATTTATTAACATACAAATAAAATCACATTTCAGTACAAATAGAATACCACTATATAGAAATACTTATTTCTTAAGCTGTATCTTAAGAAGGCAAAGAAGAGTGACAGGGGAGAGATCCCAAGGCTGAAAGAGAACAGGAGAAAAGGGGCTTGTGAGTCAGGGTGCAGCCCAACTCTGAGAAAAGGAAAGGACTCTCTTGGTGGACTCTATGCCAGGGTTTTCATCCCTAATCTAGCCCTCCAGCCTGTCCTGGGAACAGGGAGCATAGGATGATGTATTTTTCATAGCTGTTTCAAGCTGAAACAGGGCTCAGATGGTCAGGAGAATTTAAAATCCCGAGCTTGTGACCCAAAGTATATCAGAATTGTACTAATGTTAAGATCTGAAAATTTAAAATTTTAATATAATGATACACCTGCATATGGTTCTGCTGATGCCCCAGAGGAAAGTGCATATATCTCCAGGCCCTGCCCACATGAGTGGCTGCAGAGGAACAAATGCCAGGCCAAGACTGGACCTCCACCCGACCCAGACACCTCGAGTCTGAGAGAGAGTTAGGGAATGCTAGGCCAAGGCTAGAGGACTTGTCCTCAGTCCATAAAATAATATGAAACGTTGCAAGGCTGGAGGTGATTCCCTAACTTCCCTCCATACTGACAGCCTGAGGGCTGGGTGCTCCACCCATACTGCCCTTAGTAAAGATGGCGGTGAGGTCATATGACCTGCCTGTTTTGACCTAGCCAAGATGGCAGCTATACCATGTGGTTGCCATTATTTAAGATGGCACTGCCTGATCATGTGATTGCCCTTATCAAATATGGCACCTGACCACATGTTCATGTGTTTTTTTTTTTTTTGAAAATAAACTGAGCAGATAAGGAACAGATACATTGAAGCACTTAAAGGTCAGTCAGTAAGAAATATAGATGGCCATATCAATCATATATTTCCATTCTCACATAGGAAATAGACTTTGTGAAAGAAAGACGGAGAAGTAGCCGTACAGTCAGATGGGAGAGAGGGACCCCCTACCCCAGGCTGTGGCATGGTAGAAACAACCTCAGGGGAAAGAACCCAAGCCGTGGGTCGGTGGCAGTGGTGGGAGGGTGGTAGCAGGGGCTGAGGGCCATAGGTGCATTTTTCCACAATGAGGCATAAGGCCCAGTGAACTGACCTCTGGCATCCCAGAGGGTCAGGGAGGCAAACGATAATGGCGCAAGATAGCCAATGGACCATCATTGCAAAGGCTATGGGTCATGGAAGTGGGGGGGCACAGGCCATTTCCACATGCTGTCGTACAGGGATGGGGGCCAAAGGGCTGTGAGCCCAAAAGACACGTGGTACCAGCAAGCAAAATGAGCCAAATCTGACCTCCAGTATCCCAGAGAGTCAGCGAGGACAGTGCAAAACAGCCAATAGACTGTTGTAACAAAGGCTATGGGCTGTGGAATTGAGTGGGCACAAGCTGTCTCCATATGCTATTGCACAGGGACAGGGGCTGAGGGGTTTATATCCCGAAAGACACAAGCAAAATGAGATGAAACCTTACTTGTGGGAAAATGGCCAGAAAGGAAGGGAGGAATCTTACCAATCTGGTAGGGTGAAGATTCCCTGGTGGTGCTCCTGCCTGAAAAATGGCAGGTGGTATGGGATCCCAGAGCTCCTCAGACTGCCAGTAGGCAGGAGAAAGCAGTGTGTTGTTTGAATCTTAGATGGTCTTCTAATAAAAAACCCAGAGCTAGATATCAGGGTGAAAGCTGAAAGATCAGAGAAGCAGAACAGCCAGCCATTAGTTCTTACCCCTATGAAATCCTCAGCCAAAAACAAAAACAAAAACAAAAAAAAACAGTGAGTTCCTGTTTCCTCACACCTTATATAACTTTCTCTTCCTAGACATCACTTCCTGGGATTAAAGGCATGTGTGCTTCCCAGTACTGGGATTAATGGTGTGTACCACCACTACCTGGCTCTGCTTCCAGTGTGGCCTTGAACTCACAGAGATCCAGACGGATCTCTTCTGCCTCCGGAGTGATAGGATTAAGGGTGTGTGCCACCACTGCCTGACCTCTGTGTCTAATCTAGTGGCTGACTTTGTCCTCTGATCCTCAGGCAAGTTTATTAGGGTACACAATATAGCACCACAGCAGTGGGATTGCTTGATGATGTTGGGTGCCAATGTTATGAATTATTGTGAAGGGGGGACCCCCAAGAAATCCTGCACATGCAGGGAAACATGCTGGGCAGATGCATGCCATGAAGGCATGGAGGCGGCAGCAGAGGCCAGTAATTCACAACCCAGATGCTACATCCATGTGGAGAGTTTATTATAATAGAGAGATGAAGAGAAAGATAAGAAAGAGAGAGACAGAGAGAAAGATAGAGAAGAAGAGAGAGAGGACAAGGGTGTGCACTTAATGGGAGGAAAAGCAGAAGAGAGAGAGAGGAAGGGGAGAAGTTTTTCCTTAGAATGAGGCTTTTATATCAGGATGCAGGGAGGCACCAAGGGATGGGATTTCAAGGGGCAGATCAGAATATTAACACTCTGGACACACACACACACACACACACGCGCATAAACACACACTTAAAAGTTACCTTGAAACTTTTTGTGCTGATAACTTGCAACACTTGGCAAAATATCTGTGAGTATTAGATGACAACAATCTGCTAAGGTGTATGATTAAAATGTGTTTCCTCACTATAACAAAATAGAGATATAAAGTATGCTGGGTAGTTTTACGTCAACTTGACACAATCCAGAGTTATCTGGAAGAAGAGAATCTCAATTAAGAAAATGTCTCCAGAAGATATGAATGTAAGGCACTTTCTTAATTAGTGTTTGATGGGGGAGAACTCAGCCCATTATGGGTAGTCCCATCTCTGGGCTCACGGTCCTGGGTTTTATAAAAAGCAGGCTGAGCAAGCCATGACAATCAAGTCAGTAAAGAGCAATCTTCCAAGGCTTCTGATTCAGCTCAAGCTTCTGAAGCAGCTGCCTTCAGGTTCCTGCCCTGTTTGAATTCCAATGCTGATTTATTTTGATGATGAACAGTATGTGGTGGTTTGAAAGAAAATGGTTCCATAGGCCCATAGAGATGGCATTATTAGGAGGTGTGACCTTGTTTGAGTAAGTGTGGCTTTGTTGGAAGAGGTGTGTCACTAAGAGGAAGGCTCTGAGGTCTCAGATGCCCAAGCCAGGCCCAGTGTGATACTCTCTTCCTGCTGCCTGCAGATCAAAATGTAGAACTCTCAGCTCCTTCTCCAGCACCATGTCTGCCTGCACACCACCATCTTCATTCATGATGACAATGGACTGAACCTCTGAACTATAAGCCAACCCGAATTAAATACTTTCCTTTATATGAGTTATCATGGTCATGGTGTCTTTTCATAGCAATAGAAACTCTAGCTAACACAAAGTGTAAGCCAAATAAACCTGTTCCTCCTCAACTTGATTTTTGTTCATGGTCTTTCATTGAAGCAATAGTAACCCTAACTAATACACTAAGTATTAGTTATATGCTATTGTGGTGCAGAGCTTCATGTGATGAAAAGCACCTACTGAATCTGTTTCCACAAATACTTTCTGAATAGTGAATGGGAAGCCAGACTGAACTATAGAGAATTAAGCAATGGTCTGTGTTGTGGTTTAAAAGAAAATGGCCCCCAAAGGGCCTGGCACTATTAGGAGGTGTGGTCTTGTTGGAGGAAGTGTGTCACTGTGGGGCAGGCTTTAAAGTCTGTTTTTCTCAAGCTTCTGTCAGTGTGACAGTCAGTTGACTTCCTGTTGCCTGCAAGATGTAGCCCTCTCAGCTCCCGCACCATATCTGCCTATGCACCATCATGCTCCCCATCTTGATGATAATGGACTGAACCTCTGAAACTGTAAGCAAGTTATCCTTAATTAAATGTTTTCTTTGTAAGAGTTGCCGTGGTCATGGTGTCTCCTTACAGTAATAGAAACCCTAAGATAATGTTTCCTGACTCACATGAGATGGTATAAGACATGGCAGAGGTAAGTGTTTAAGAAAGTAATCAAAAGCAATATGGAAAGTGGAACACACCCCAGGAGACTGGGGAGAGGTATATGGTGCTTATAGTGGGAGATGAGAGAAGATTCTGGAGTATCTGGAGATCTGTGAGCAGTTTCTGGAAGGATACTGGGTTAAAAATACTTTGAGGCTGAGGAGGAGTGTGTGATGTGTGCATGGGCTGGCACCTTCTTGTACTTACTTATACAAGAGGTCAGACAGCCAATGATAGATACATTCTAGTCACCAAATCCCTTTGGCTATTACCTCCTTTAGGGACAGGACTGTGCATGCATGGAATGCTTTCACTCAAATGTCATTTGTCTGCATGGCTTGTCCCTTCCCTTTCTTTAGTTCTTAGTGACACCTGTGACTTCATTATTCTAAATTTCACTCATCTCTCTTCCCTTGTTTGAGTCTACCACAGTTATTGCCATCAAATATATTATTTTCAGTTGCTTTTTATTTTCTTTTTTTGTCATCTGGCAATAGAAAATCATGGAATAATTTTTTCCCTCCAAATCATATAATAGCACATAGTTTACTATGTGCTTTCAATATATCTCAGATGTAAGTTAACTGTGCATGTTCTTTCCTGGTAATGAACGTCCTAGATGTAACATGATCAACACTGAAGAGCACACTGAGGCTGTGTGACCTTCAGCAAGTTACTGGATCTCTTTATGGCCCAGTTTCCTTACCTGTGAAATAGGGAAATTCCATACTACATAGATTACCAAAAAACATGTGCTGAGTTACATAGTGTGGCATATGACAATTTTTATTTCAGTGTTTATAATTACCTGGTTTCCTTTTATTGTATGAGTTTGGTTTTGTACCCCCAAAGAACATTTGGGCCCTCCCCAAAAACATTTGCATTTTTGCATACATTGCTTAGACTTCAGGAAGTGGTCTTTGATGTTGGCTGGTACCATGTCTCTTCTGTCAGTTTCTTCTCTTTGAGGCTTATCCCCAATTCCCAGACTTTTTAATCATGCTCCAGTTGCTCTTTGTTTTTTGTTTTCTTGAGACAAGATCTTACAAAGCCCAGGCTGGGCACTCATTATGTAGCCAAGGATGATCTTGAACTTCAGATTCATTCTCTCTCTCTCTCTCTCTCTCTCTCTCTCTCTCTCTCTCTCTCTCTCTCTCTCTCTCTCTGTATGTAGACCAGAAATTAGGCTTGGGTATTGTTCCTTAGGTACTGTCCACCTATTTTTAAGACAGGGTGTCTTACTGGAACCTGGGGCTCACTGATTAGTCTAGGCTGGCAAATAGCAAGCTCCTGGGATCCTCCAGCCTCTGCTTTGCTAGTACTGAGATATCAACTACACCCAATGCATGTGGCTTTTTACATGGGTGTTGGGGATTGAACTCAGGTCCTCCTGGTTGTGCAGCAAGCACTGTATAGACCTGACATATTACCATAGTTATGACCCTGGCCTTCTCATCTTCCAAGAACTAAGGCTGCAGTCATGCACCACAGTACCCAGTTGATATGGTGCTGGGGATGAAAAGCAATGCTTCCTGCACACTAGGCAAGCATTCTCCCACCTCATCCCAGCCATCTGGTCAACTTTAACAGGTGGACTTTTCTTTTTCAACTTCCTTGGACTATACTTTGTGCTTACTGTTTCAGGAGAAGAGTTTGTGCTCAGCCTGTATCTGTTAATTATTATCTCAATCGACTTCTCTATTTTGCCTGACATTCCTATCTCAAGGCACAGTTATTTTTTTTTAATATACTACATGGGATTGTATCATCTGAGTTTCATCATTCTGCAATATTCAGTCCCTGCTGTATTCATCGTTCTGCAATATTTACTCTACATTCTGTATCCTCTTCTGTCCCTGCCATGTAATCTAGTTTTTAACGTATCATGCAAATAATAGAAAGGGGAGGTAAGTTTTGCTTAAATGCTTTTAATTGGCATTCTGCCCACAAACACTGGGATGAAAAATATACCTTCTCCCTCTTTCCCTGTCCTCTTTTTTCATCTATGGCTCTGGCCTCCCAAATTCATTTTTGTATTTTGGTAGTTTGGAACTAAAACCAAAATGGAACCATTGTAGTTTCATTTAGATACTAGAACTAATTGTTTTTATGGCACTTCGTGTCTCTGTGTTCAGTGACTATAAAGCACACGTTGGGACTTAGTGTCTGTATTCCAGGTCTTTGAACTCTATTAGAACAGGTCAACAGAGGCTCATCTTTTACGAAAGGCTCTTCTGGTTCAGGAGGATAGAGGCTGGCCACAACCCTCTCTGTGGCCCTGGAGTTGGCTGGGAGCATGGGGTGACCCAAGAGTTGGCGAGGAGCAGAGACTCTACAGAATTATGTGCTTAGTGAAAAGATGGCCCCTGCTGAGGGTTGCAGAGACTCACTTTGAGTGAATAGAAAAAAAAGCAAAATAATAAGCAAACCAATATTATTTTTGTACAGAAGACTCTACTTGGCCCCTCCCCCCATGATGCATTCCTGGACTTAGCAACTGAAACCAGAAACATGAAAACAAGCTATCTTTTTCCTTCTAAGCTGCATTCCCTACACAGCTGACAGTAAGTTAAAAATACTTGGCTGGTAGGAAAGGTGAGAAATGGGATGACTCAGTCCTGCCACAAAAAGACTCTGCAAAGGCTGCTCAGACCCTGTATTACCAGACACCATGTCCTACCAGGCCACAAGTAAGATATGAGAATCGGACCTGCCTGAGAGTAGACATAAAGAACTTTGTGAAGGTGAGAAAAATGTCAGGGTGACAATTAAAGAAACAAAATTCAACTCTTCTAATTAAAAATGGCAGAGAGAACCTGTGGCCCCTAGTGAGTTCTTGGTGCAAGCCCAAGTCTTTTGACCTCAGCACTTGTGCCCTGCACTCCACACGCTCACCCCCTGGCCTGGTTTGGCCTCTCAGTCCATCAGGATGCTAACTGGGCTTGTGCCTCCTCAGCAATCCTAACATTGTTCTTGGCATTTAGGCATGAATTTGGACTCCCCCACAGGGATGAAGCCACTTTTTACAATTAACTTGTAACTCTTTTAAATACTCACTTCTACTGGTCTGTCTTCCTCTCTCTCCCTTCCTTATCCTCCCATCTTTCTTTTATCATTCTTTTCTCCTTCTACTCCTCCCTCTCCTCTCTCCCTTCTCTCTATGTCCCTCCCCCTCTGTTTCTCTTCCTTCTTCTTTATCCTTCTGACTTGTCTTTCAGTCTCCCTTTCTCCCTACAGGTAGTTGTTTAGAAGAACAATTAAATAAATTTAATTTGATAGTTTTAGAAAAATACAGGAAAAGGAAAGATAGTTTGGGGAGCTCCCACGTGGTCCCTACTCATTTTTCCTTATCATAGGAATCACACGTTAGTAATGTATGTTTGCTGCAATATATAAACAATGTTAAGTTTTAAGTAAAACTACATAAATGACATATAATTAGTTGATCAAAACAAATGACTTCCATTGCTTTGGGTTGAACTTCAGTTTCTATTGGCAACTTGTGGCTACACTTCAACAGTGACCTGATATGTGGTGTAACCCAAATCTTTTGACCCTTTCCGGATTGTTGTGACTCTGTTCTGTGACCTGGTGCTTGAGTGCTTCTTGCCACTATTCAAACTTTCTCCTTCAAAGTGAAATCTCATTCAGCTGTAGCACTAGAAGAAGCCCCAGGTGACACACTTGTAAATTTCTGTTATGCCAATATTCCCACTGTGTCTTAATTATGGTTACTATTGCCGTGATGAAACACCATGACCAAAGCAACTTGAGGAGGAAAGGTTTTATTTGACTTGTGCTTCCACATCACTGTTCATCATTGTAGGAAATCAGGACAGGAATTTAATCAGAGCAGGAACCTAGAGGCAGGAGTTGATGCAGAGGTCATGGAGGAGTGCTGCTTACTGGCTTGCTCCTCATAGCTTGCTCAGACTGCTTTCTTAGAGAACTTAGAACCACAAGCCCAGGGATGGCTTCACTCCCAGTGAACTTGGCCCTCCCCCATCAAACACTAATTAAGAAAATGTTGTACAGGCTTGCCGACAGCCTAGTCTCCTAGGCATTTTCACAGTTGAGAGTCCCTCCTCTTAGGTGACTATAGCCTATGTCAAGTTGACATAAAACTAGCCAGCATACAAAGTCTGAACTTTATCCTCATTTCCTTAGTTTCTGACCAGTATCATTTCTCTTCCAAAATCCCATATTATATTTGGTACCTATGTCTCTGTGGAGTGCCAGAAAAGTCCAGCCTTCACCCAATAGACAGGCCACATGCATCCTAGGATAGCTATGAATGGGTCCTAATATGTTTAAAGATTGCAGTGTCATATTTCAGTATCAAAGCGTTAGATGACCCTGTTCAGAGACTCTTCTTGCCCAAGAGTTTCCCATAACATCAGTATTTAAAATGATATATTGACAACTTGGGTACTGACTTGTGCTCTGTAGACTGTTCTTCAACTGTTATATATTTGATGTTTCTCATGATTAGGCTGGGGCAATGGATTTTAAAAGAACAAAAGTACATTGGATTGGGAAAGCTTCTCACTGTTGTTCCCCCTTCACAACCTGACTGGAAGGTTTCTCTTCCTTCTTGTGTGTGTTGTACTCGAGAAATACATTAGTATGTACAACAGATTTAAAGAACAGAGAATTAAACTCCACCTTCTGGAACGTGACAGGCCAACATAAATCATTTGGAATTTTTCTGCACAAGAGTTTTATCTATTCTATTATCTGCATAAGAAATTTATCTGTTTCCTATGCCTATGCAACCATTTAAAAGTATCATTTTCTGGCCTGAGGATATAGCTCCAGTTGGTAGTGGGCTCACCTGGCATGCTTGAGGCTTAGGGTTTTATCCTCAGCACCATATAAACTAGGTGTAGTGTTACACGCACCTGTCATCCTAGCACTTGAGAGGTAGGGACAGGCAGATTAGAAGTTCAAGAACATTCTCAGCTATGCAAAGAGTTTGAGATTCCCTCTCTCAAAAAAAGTAAAAAATATCAATATGTTTGCATGGTTATTAATTTTATGATTTAGACCAGACAATCTAATATTTATTTTGCTATTCAACTGAGGCAAAGTTTATTTTTAAGAAGTCACTGTCTTTCCTATGCACTTGTTCTCCTTTTTAAATTTTTTAAAAAGATTATGCGCATGAGTGTTTTGACTGTATGTATATCTGTGCACCACTTATGTGCCTGGTACCTGAAGAAGCCAGAAGTGCCATCCAATCTCTTGGAAATGAAGTTACAGATGGTTGTGAGCCCCCATGTGGATACTGGAAACTGAACCTGGGTCCTCTGCAATAACAGCCAGTACTGTTAACCACTGAACCGTCTCTCCAGCTCTGATCTCCCCTTAACGTTCTTGATGACTATAGACTGAATGGTACTGTCTGGAGAGTTAAAAACTATGAACTCTGTTCTAGACATCTGTTTTCAAAAGTTTCTTCCATATCTTCCTTTTCCCTCCTCTTCCATAGTCACAAGACATTTCAGAAACAACCCATGCTTAAAACCGTGTAGTTGGAAATGATCCCTGTTTAGGTAGTTGCCCAAATGCACTGCACACATACCTACCATCTGCACCATTCTGCAGATCCTGCCTTCTGTAGAGGGTAGGTTCTTGAGTCCTGTGTGCAATACATATAAAAACATGATCAGTTCAAGATACCAGCTATTCTTAATTGAGAAAATACCGAATAGAAACAAAAGTTATCAGATATTGTAAAATTAATAGTGAAATTATCTTTTCCTTTACAGCAGTTTATTCTAATTTGAACTAGTTTTCTTAAATTCTTTCCCTCCCAAATGCTGAGATTACAGGTGTGCACCACAGTGCCCGGTTTATGGAGTTCTGAAAAATGAATCCAGGGCCTGGTGCATGCTATCCACACTCTTCCAATTTGAACTTCCCAGATGTAAAAGTTATGATGTGATATTTTTCAAAATATAGCAAAATTATATTCCCAGAAGGCTTTTTTTTAGCATCAAAGAAAGCTGTGTCTCAATGCCATGAATCAGTTCTAATTGTAAATTTTCCTTTATATTTTTATAAGTTCCTCCAGAGCTGTAAATGTTCATGTGACCCCAGGTGACTGAAGGTCCAAGCACATTTAATCAGTTGTCTTATTTTGCCAGAGGGAGGAGAGATGGTGGTGGTCTGACTAAAATGCTACATCTGTTACAGTGGCCTTCACAGTCTAGTCTCTGTCAAGTCATGTGCCATACACACCATTCCAATTATTAGAAAAGAAATTTAGAAAATCAGCAATCACTCTCAAGACAGATAGATTCTAAAGTGCTGTTCCTAACCTTTCTCTCCCTGAGAAGCCATTGGCAGTTAAGGACTATGAGGCGGAGAGGATCCATTTTTTTTCCAGTGCTGTAGACACTGGTTAGATGTCTATGCTCCAGTAAATAACCTTCCACTCACGCTCATGCAAAAATTCCTAACTATGCTCAGTGAGTCAACACACAAGAAAGACATGAAAGGAGGGGGAGAATTTGGGTGGGGGAGAATAAAGGGATTCACCAGAAGTGGGAAGAGATAAAAATGATAATTGGTATGAATATGATCAAAATATATTATATGCAATCATGAAATTGTCAAAGGAAAACAACAACACTCTTCACTTGGTTGGCTTGAATCCAGAGCTCTTTCTGGCCAGTGCCTATTTTGTTTATGAGCTAACACTAGGGCATTTTCTATTCTCACCCCACCCCACCCCACCCCACCCCACCCCACCCCACCCCACCCCATCCCACTGCTATCTTGTGTGGACAGCTGCACCCTTACTGAGTAGAACTAGAAGGTGGCTCCTTGTAGATGAGTCTTCTCTGTCATTCTGGCTGTTCTATAGTGAGTTTCCTTGCTGTGTGTGATCTAGTGCCTGCATGCCACTATCCTTGAATACAGTAAGGATGTCCCAGCTGAACGGAGCTCTGACTTAGAACAAGTTGACCTGCCCAGCAGCCTCACAGGACTGTTTTTTAATTCATGGATTATTTTCCAAAGTATTAGAAATAACAGGTGTCTGGTTGGAATTTCATTGTGCTATGTGGAGATGGAGTGGCATCTGCTTGCCCATTGAAGTCCAGTGGTGGTAGAATGCATCAGACTACTCAAGGAGATGGGAGATGCCAGAGATAGCATCAGGAAAGGCTGCTGGGGATAGGGTGTAGGAAGCTGTCAGGGCTTCTGGAGACAGCCTATAATAGAGGTTGGGTATCTGATTTCTATGTTACAGAAGCCTCTGACCAAGGCTTTATATTTGGGTCTGAAATCTTGAGCTCTGGTCTTGGCTTTGCCTATATCTAGTCAAAGAGAATCTTTTTGTTTGTGTTTTCTGAGACAGAGTTCCATTATGTACCCCTAGCTGGTCTGGAACTCACTATGTGGATCTCAACCGAGCTGCAACTTTCCTGCCTTCTGCCTCCCATGGAATTGGACTCACAGGCATGATTGCTCAGCTCTTGCCTGCCCAAAAATAGATTTAAAACCCTGTCTATTTTACCAAAGATAAAAACAAACTGAAAGCACAAAATGGATTTAAACACATCCTTCCTATCCAGGTTTATTGAGTTTGTTGCACTGTGAACAGAGGAGTGAATTGGATGTGGGCACTTCCCTGAAGTATGCACTGCTTTTGGACAGATAGCTTTCCAGTGCCCCCTTCCTCTTTCTACACTCTTATCAGAATTGGAAACTCAGACTGGGAGCACATCCTCCAGGGCTGCTTCATAAATGCAAATAACTCCCTAAAACCAAGAGCTCTTCCAGCTTCAGCTTTGTCAGATTTTTAGACAATTAATTACTCCCTAACCCATTCAACCCAAAGCCCAGATTGGAAGATTATATGGTGCTTTCTTCAGACAAAATGATGAGGTCCTAAAAAACTGCACAATTGGTGAGTCCACCTTGCACCTTTAGGGAAATGACCCGTGTCCCTTTCTATAGGATGAGGCTGCCACTAACCCCCTCCCTGTGCTGGAAGCTCATAGTGGTGGCTGCTCAACCTCTTGGGAGCCCTGTACAGCTACACCCAGCTGCCCTTGGCAACAAATACAAAAGAGGTTCTCGGAACATTCCACAGCCAAGAAGGACTCTCTGGGAGACGCCCTTCTGACAGAACTAGGCTGTTAAGACAGAGTCTATTTTCTTCATGCTTAAAATACATCACTGTGTATGTGAGCTGCCTCAGGGTTTGGGTGACAAGGAATCCTATTTTTGTCACATTGCCCTGGTTTTACTGCTCTCCCACCACCCAGTGTCCTGAGAAGTCCTTCTCAGTGCCAACATGTCCCCTTTAATAAGTCAAACCATCCATGCGGGATCACACCACTTGAAATAAGACCCTGCAGAATGTGGGAAAGCCAAGCTGTTGCTGGCACTGCCGCAGCTCCTGAGCTGGAGTCTCCACCACACATGCTTTGATTTAATTGGCCTAATGAGTCGGGGCTGCATGTGACTGCATGATCAATCAGGTTCCAGTTATGAGCTGTTGAAAAATGGGATTACAGCAGAGAAAAGGCTTTTGGCAAATTGACTACAGGCAGGAAGCTGAGAAGTCTTGATTTAACAATTGAATACTTTTTCCTTTATTTTTATCCCATCCCTTGCATGCTGGTAAGTCACAACAAAACCTAGGTGGCTGTTTTGCTTATATGCATTAGAATTCATCTTGCAGTCCCTACTCTGTTTTGATCCAAACACAATAGGTTTTGCCTTGTGTGACACTAAAAACTAATGAATATTTGCTGTCTAGAACAGTGAAATGCCCTTGTCAGAATATTTTTGCCCTTGCCCTTTTAATAGATCTGGGAAGGGGTATTAATATATTTCAGATATATGTGTACATATATGAAAGCATACGTTTGAACACTAACCTGTGACTTTGGTTTTTATCAACGTTAGCCACGTCATTTCTGTTTATTTAGTTAGGTCCTTGATGGGCTAGCAAGAGTTTCTGGAATATGGGTCCCCTCTGCCATATTTTCCAGTGGATATTCAAGGGAGGAAGGTCTTGGGTCATTTCAGGACAGCAACAAAAACCTCTTGAGCAGACTTTTTTCCATTCTGGGAAAACCAGAAATGAAGAAACTTGGCAAGCATGGCTGGTTTTCTGCTTGACTTGTCAGGCCTGAGGTAAATACAGGTACCTGTGGAGTGTATTATTCTGTTGACCATCTCTAAAGATTTCTACAGAGGTATTTTGTTGTTGCTTAATTGAACTTTGGTCAAACTTGTAAGGTAGATATAAATTTACTCCTCAATGATGGGAGCTGTTTATATTTCTTCCTATTCAAATAAATCTAGTTTGTCCTTCCTTTTCTTTGTAAGGTAGGTAGGAGGTTTTAGTTTAGTTTAGTGTTTGCCTTGGAACTTCCTTTTTTCATTAGTGGGAACTGAGAATCTTAACCTTGTAGAATATTCTGAGCTAGGAGCTATGACTCTACTGCTAAAAGCACACATTGATATGCCATCGTGTTCATGTCCATTTTGGCCCAGGGGAGTTTTTAATCACTCTGCTATCAAGGGGCATAGAGTTTAGATCTAGGCTCCACCACCTTATTAGCAGGTTTTCATGAGTGAGATGGTAACCTAAGACCACTGCATAGAGCATAATGTAATGGGCCTGGTAGAGATGAAGATGTCCTAAAGGGATACTTGTGTCTCTCTATGACTATTAGACTATTGGAACAATGGACCCTAAAAAATGGGAATTTCCCCACAGTAGGAGAAGGAAAAGTGCCAGCTAGAGTGGGGGCTTAGCTCCCTGAAAGGATGAGACCCTCAGAACCAAGGTAAGACCACATCTTGATAGGACTGCTTAGATAAACATATTGATAGCCTTCTATTTCACCTTTAACCTTACTTCGGGGTAATGAAGTGAGGATGTCACTGGATGTCTTTGTCCCTCTTTCTAAAGTGGCCAGATTAAGTAAATCTCCCTTTTTGCTTTATTATTATTATTATTACTATTATTATTATTATTATTGCTCTTTTAATTTGTCCTTTGCTTTTTTCTCTTTACTATTTTTCCCCAGTGTAAGACACCTATTGATTATTTGGGAATTTCATATAATGCACCCTGATTACACCTGCTTCCCATTCTTCCCAGGTCTACCCTCCCATCCTTGTGCACCCTCTCAACTCCGCAAAACAAAAAAGGAATACACCAAGTCCAATTTGTGTTGCCCATATACTGATTGGAACATGGTCAAACTCCCAGTGGCCAGCCCCTTAAAAATAAACCAGTCCCCCTTCCCTTACTTGAAAGCCATCAACTACACTTGTAGTTGTGAAGAGCTATACTTCAGCATCTTTGTCACATTTTTAAAGGACTCTATTCAATAGCTTCCTGTCTGAACTGTTTCTTTTTGGGGTGAGGGAGGAGGCTGTCACAGAAGCTTTCAATGTCTCTCATTCTCAATTATGAAGCTTCCTTGCCCATAACAGCTGGCAGCAGCATGGATCATGGACTTCTACATGGTCTCCAGTGGTAGCACGGTCCACAGACATCAACTTGGCCTCTGGTGGTAACAGGGACCATGGACATCAATATGGCTGCCAGCAAAAGCACAGACCATGAACACCAACATGGCCTACTGCTGCAGCAGGGACTATGGAGGTCTTTTGAGGAGGCTTAATCCAGAAAATGGACCATTCTTCACCTTGGATGGATAGCTTGTGGTTGCTCAGAGCCAGGGCAGTAAGTTTGGGGCAAGCCTACATTAGCTCCATGCTACTGTATACCACCCTTCTAGCCCTACTTGGCATCAACATGCTCCTTGGTCCACCACTCCCATACCTCTTGCCACTTCCCTGTCTCTTGTTTCATTTCTTTCCACCTTGCATGTCACACAGTTCCACCATCTTTCCTACTTCTCTATCACACATTCATTTATTGAAGTGGCATTGCAAACTGCTGTGTGTCACACAGGATATATGTATGTATTGCTCAAACAGCTTTACATGAAAATACTTAATGCAATCAGTCATTGGTCTGGTTCAAGGTTCAAGGTAAAAACTGGACTATTGCTGAGATTTGTCTCAGATATCCTGTTGTTGCCCAGAGTCAAGGTGATCTTGTGGCTGGTCAATACTAGTCTCTTTGTGGAACACATACAGAATAATTGCTGTATACATGCAAACTTGTTCTCATCACTGGGTCTGGAAGGTAGTATGCTTCTTGAGCTTCATCTCCATACTTCCGTGTTCTTTGGGACTACAAAGGTACTCAGGGCTACATGAGACTGACCAGCTACTCCTGATCTACCTCCACCATGCTTCTAAGTTGTTTTCAAGGCAAAAATGCCCCTCGTTGCATTATTACAATAATTTTCTCATTTTCTGTGTCCCTTACTGGATTCTGGTGGGCCGAGTCCATGTTGTCTCTGCTTTGGGTTCTAAAACTAGCAAAGTGTCTTGTGCCTTCCCTTGTGGAATAAATGGATAAACAGAGAGGTGTATTTGAGAGAAAAGCAAAATGGTGCTGAAATGATTCCTCTTCGTATTTTAACCACTGTATTTATGTTCTCAGCCATAAATCAATTTGCACTTTGGAAGATATAGCCAAGATGGATGAGTAACAACTGAAATGTTTCCTCCAACTCAATTTCTGTGTTAGGTTCTGTGAATCACAAAGCAGTGAGATAAGTACGGTTTGGTGCTCTTTGGTCAAGTCAGGCAGGATGAGACATGAACAAGGTGCTGGGAAGAAAGCTCTTTTGATAAAATGCTTGTCTTGCAAGCATGAAGGCCTAAGTTAGATCCCCAGAACCCACATTTTAAAAGGCAGGCATGATAGCACAAAATTCTGATTCTACTGCCAGGGAGGAAGAGACAAATGGATTCCTGGGGCTTCCTGGCCAACTGGACTACCCTTTTTATGACCTTCAGGTTCAGGGAGAGATCCTATTTCAAAAGTGGAGTTGATGACTCCTCAAGAATGATACCCAAGTTTGACCTCTGCCTTACATATGCATGTACACACATGTAAATAAGCAACTGTACATACAATAACACATATTATGTACATATCCCACAAAGATGTATATAAAAAGTATAATATAGGAATAAAAAGTGTTTCAAAGTCCCAAGGAAGAAAATTTTGTTAATTATACACACATATACTTTGAGGGTTAACATACCTTAAAATTATTACTATTAATTATTTTTATTATTTTATTATTGTATGTGTGAGTACTTGGTGTGCCTATAATATGTGGGGGGGGAGGAGAGGAAGAGAGAGAGAAAGAGAGACTCTGCATGTGATGGCATGCACGTGAAGATCAGAGGACAACTTAGTAGAGCTGGTCCCTTCATCTATCTTTCTATGGGTCACAGGAATTGAACTCATGTCAGTGTTATACCATACCTTTACCTAATGGGCCTTTTTTCTGGCCCATTTTTGTGTGATCACTAATTTACTTATGGGAATGGGTATAAGTGAAGCTCAAGTATGTGAGGATATTTAGCAGAGGCACACATATTCTGGACTTGAGCACTACTAAACTATCAGCTGAAGACAATGCAAGGGACCAGGAGAAAGAGGCCGAGCCAGAGCTCTGACTTCCTGTTAACTACCTCTGAGATCCTCAGTGTTCCATGCACCCAGCTGACTCACTGTTAAAATGCACAGCTCAGAGAGCAGGAGCTTGTTCACTGCATTCTGTTATGTTTTTCTTCCTCCATGTTATTTGCAACCTTAAAAGAACTTATTTATTTCATCACTAAGATATTTGTACTTTGTGTTCTTTGTATATTTCACTTTGGTTACAGGTGTTTAATTCTGACCTCTCCTCTGCATAATGTCCATCACTCTCAAACTTGCATAGGTGGTAGGCTTTCTCTGGTTTATACAACTTCCATTTATCTATCTATCAATCTATCTCTATCTATCTATCTATCTATCTATCTATCTATCTATCTATCTATCTATCTATCGTGTATGCATGGTATTTGTGTCTTTGTGTGTGTGTGTGTGTGTGTGTGTGTGTGTGTGTGTGTGTGTGTATGTATACCAGAAGACAATTTGCAGTAGTCAGTTTCCTGCTTACACATGTGGGTTTCAGGGAACAAACTCAGGTCATCTTGCCCATTTCAAATTTCCATATATCACATGCCAGATCATCGCCTGCAATTTCTCCCTTTACAAATTGTTCCTGGCTCAAGTTACACCAGATCAGAGAAATATGGCCACAATATGCTTCATTAAAGTCTAAATACCACAGAGGTCATTCTCTGTGAGATTATGGGATTAGAGGCTCTGGGAGAGTCACAGCTATCTTAGAGACAGATAAAAGATATTTTGGAATCTGTCCCTTTTTCTATAGTGATCAATGCCATAACTGGGGAAGTGTGACTGCCTTCCTACACTGCAGTTTAATTGGGTCGAAGGACGGCAGGTGAATTCTCTATTCACCCATGCAAGCTTAGCTGAGAAGGCTGACTGAGGCTCTCAGCAGCTTCGGAGACCAGGAAGCAGCTCATTTGTCTCTGGAGTTCATCTGAAGGAAAGAGATCATCAACAGGATGGCTGACCCATCTTCATGGAAAGACAGGACTGTGTATACTTCTCTGCGGTCTTGTGCATCAGCGTCACTCATTTTGTTTTCAGGGTCAATGTTCAAAGTGACATTTGGAAGACAGGCCTGACTTCTTCCTTATTCTCAACAAATCTGGACTCTTTTGCTCATAGGCCCATAGCAATGCTGGCATGACTTTTAGCAAACATGGGCCAAATTTCAGTCTCATTATAAAATATAAAGTCAGAGTTGGCTTTGAGTTTTGCACTCACATTTCACACAAAACTAATTTGCAGTGCTTCCAGATGGGTTCAGAGTCGATGGCACACTGCCTGCTACTCTAAAATTCATGAGGCAGAGAACACGGGAATGGGAGAGGAAATAGAGTTTGTACCCTGTGTGGGGAAATGTGGAGGTTTAAGGATGTAAGGAAAGAAATTTAGAATTTTAAAAATGACACCAGCAACAGCTCAGTATGACTAAGGCAAAATGGGGGAGAACCAGCATTTTATTAAATGATCAGGGCCAGGCGTTGAACATGATGTATGTTCTGTCATTCAGTTGTTTCCTCACTCGAAGAAATGGAATTATTTTAGTCTTTTTAATGAAGAAATTTTTTTGTATACCTCTGGGCCCTGGAAATCACATCTTTGTTATAAATCAGGTGGGGTGTGTGTGTGTGTGTGTGTGTGTGTGTGTGTGTGTGTGTGTTCATTAACCAAATGATACTTTATTGGCAAAGCCTCAAAATTACTTCCAGGGCCTGGAGAAATAGCTCAGCTGGTGAAGTGCTTATGTTACTAGCAGGAAAACAAACAAACAAACAAACAAATAAACAAATAAACAAAACAAAGCCTGAGTTTGACACCCACAACCTACAGGAAAAAAATTGCTGGGTGTGGTGGCACTAAGTTGTAATCCCAGTGCTCAGGACATAAAATACACATGCAGAGACAAAGTAGATCACTGGGACTCATTGGTGAGCCAGCCCAGCTTGCTTATCCAGCTGCAGGCCAGTGAGAGACCCTGTCAAGAAAACACTAATGGAATTATTGAGGAATAATACTCTCTGCAGTTCTCTGGCCTCCACGTGCAAGCATGCTCATGTGAACACCCACATCTACATCCACACAAGCACACATAAAATGCTCTCCAGTTAGAGAGACCCAATGTTATTTTGTCTCTAGTTCATGAATGGGTATGTGGCAGACAGTGTGCAGGCTGCTTTCATGAGAGGACTCCTGTAGGGGTTGAATGGAAGGAATGTTGTCAAACACCACTTCATTCAAAAAGCTGAAACATTAGATTCTCCTGGCTGTGTATGACAGGAGAAAAGGCCATCTTCCACTTAACTCATATACATTAGTGGGATTCAGATCCCCTAAAACAAATGAGCAACTCAAGAAAGTAGACGCTAACAGCCCTTTCCTGTGGGCAGCTAGGTGTTCATTCTTCATTTTCTCAAGTGTGCATATTAAGACTCTCCCTTGCAGCTCCATATTCCCTGGCTGTTGATAATATTCTAGGATGAGACTAGAGTGGTGGCTGAATTAGAAGGAACTGCCTCCCCTGTACCACTGTCCACTGGGCCTGGAGACACAGTTCCCCTGAGTGCTATCCAGGCTTTGCCCTACATTAACTGTCTAGATAAATGGTCAGGTTATTTCTCACTTGTAGCCTGTACCCTAAATCTTTACTGGTGCCCACAAAAGCATGGCTGTTTTCCATCAAACTTTGGGAAATAGTTAAAGGGAAGAAAAATTCAAAGATCATCTTTTAACTCTTAATTACATTTAACTACATAGACAAATGAGTTTTAAAGACCATAATGAAGAAAGAATTGTTATAAGTTAGTTAACAGGTGTTCATTGGCTGCTTGACTAATTTTTGTCTTGTTAATTTTGGGGGGTGGGGTTAGCAATACAAAATAATAAATTTCATTATGCCTTTTTCTTTTAATATTTTAAAACAAGGTCTCTGAGGCTGGCCTTGACCTCACTATGTAGGAAAGAATGATCTTGAACTCCTGGTCATCCTGCCTCCAATTCCAGAGTGCTAGGACTACAGGTGTGTACCACAATGATAAGCTTTATTATGACAATGTGTGTATATATATATATATATATATATATATATATATATATATATATACTAGCTAGTTTTATGTCAACTCGATACAGCTAGAGTCATCAGAGAGGAGGAAGCCTCAGTTGAGAAAATGCTTTCATAAGATCCAGCTGTAGGCAAGCCTGCAAGGCATTTTCTTAATTAGTGATTGATGGGGAAGGCCCAGCCCACTGTGGGTGGGGCCACTCCTGGGCTGGTGGTTCTGGGTTCTATAAGCAGGCTGAGCAAGTCATGGGGAGCAAGCCAGTAAGCAGCACCCCTCCATGGCCTTTGCTCCTGCCCCCAGGATCTTGCTATGTTTGAGTTCCTGCCCTAACTTACTCCAATAATGGACTACAATGTGGGAACCAAATAAACCCTTTCCTCCCAACTTGCTTTTGGTCATTGAGCTTCATCATAGCGATAGTAATAACCCTAAGACAGTATACATCACTAATGTGCCACCTGCAGGAATAGAACATAAGAAGTCAAGGCATGATAATGGATTTGTGAGGTGGCTTAAAATAGCATGAAAATTACCAGTGTTTATAAGGCGTACATAATCTAAGTGTTGGGTACCTCAGGTCTCTAGATACCTTCTAGCTCTGATTCATGTCCTCTGCCATTATGACAAGCTGGTTGATCCCTGGCTTTCATTTTTCTATAGGTAAATGGGATTTGACTCTCTGCAATACTTTTCCCCAGGCTGCAGTGTACCTGGAAAGAGATCACAGATTTGTGCTATTTTTAATTGGATAAGACTCTGTGATACATCAAAAGATTATTTTTTATGAAGACTCTAGAAAATACTGATGCTTTGCTCTAAAATACATAATTTTATTTTTAAAATAACATATCCTTTGTGCAAAAATGTAGAAATAATAGTATATACATTAAATGAAAAACAGAACTCTATAAACCAAGAGAAATAATAATGATTAATATTTTAATGTATGTTCTGGCAATATTTTATACATTTACATTAATTGGTCATATCTGAGATGTTATTCTATATACAGCATTAGATTAGATTAGCATTTAGAAGTAGCACATGGACACTTACCTTACACCAGATCACTCTATAGTCCAGACATTTACACGGTATAATGTCTTTATACTATACATTTCACTGGACATATCAGATTGTCTCTTGAGAGTCACTTGTATGTAAGGTCACAGTGTAATAATCTTCCTTCTTAACATTTTAAAAGTTTTTACCTGTATAGAGATGTTTACACTTTCAAATTGTATTCTTTATTAGAAATTGAATAATTCAAATAATCTCAAAGGAGATATTAAAACAAAATAGAAGATGTAGATTGTTAACCAAGGGTCCTAAAACCATAGTGGATGTTCAGAAGTGTTGCCATATTATCTGAGGATTTGCTTGTTTTTGGCAGGGGATGAGTACCTGGAAATTAACTTTTGGAAACCAAGGCTCTCTCTGATGTCTTAACTTCTTTTTTGAAGGGCTCATGTATCCCAGGCTGGTCTAGAACTTACTATATGCTGAGAAAGATTTGGAACTTATCTCCCTGTCTCTACCTGCCAAGTGCTGAGAATACAGATGTGTGCCACCATGCCTGTTTATATGTGGTGCTGTGTATTGAGTCCAGGGATTTGTGCGTGCTAGGCAAGCACTCTGGTGACTGAGTCACATCCTCAGTCCCTACCTGCTTTTGTAAGGACTATTATTTGTAATTCTTAAAATTTATTTATCTAATTGGTATGTATGAGTATTTTGACTACATGTATGTATGCCCACCATTTGTATGCCCATGGAGGTCAGAAGAGGGCATTGAATCCTCTAGAACTAGATTTATAGGTGGTTATCAGCTAGTCATGTGAGTGTTGGGACTTGAACAGCCAGTGATTTTAACCACTGAGTCATCTTTACAGGCCCAAGAACACTTTTCTTAATTCAAGGAACCATAGGGGTTTCAAATATAAACATATATACAAACAAAACACCCCAATCCAAAACAATAAAAAAATCTTCTAATTTCCCATTGACCTTGGGAAACACGTTGCCCAATTTGGTCACTTAATTTTTAGTGTTTGCTTCATCTAGTCTAGTTAAACACCCCTGCATGATTTGTCATAAATTAGACATATGTCATAAATTAGACATTATGACATAAATTAGACATCTAATGTCTAATGTCATAAAAGTCAAAAATTTGTCATAAATTTAGACAAAAGATAATTTCTTATGCTGGAGTAAATGTGAAATGGTAGAAACATTTCTTTTAGACAAACCTCTTTGAAAAGCTGTTCTATCTTCTAAGCAAACAGCATGGAGGCCAAGTCTCCCATGTAAGATGAGGCTTTAGCACATCACCTTCAGGGCTGCTCCTTCCTCCTGGCTGGGCTCTCCCTCCTCTACCCACACTTCTTTATGTAGGGCTCTAACAAGGAAAAAATCCACAAGAGTACTTCAGGGTGAGAAGATGTTAAACTGGATTTGAGTCCCTTTTGCTCTGTTAATGTGAGTTGCATAACAAATGCCACAGGGTTGGTGGGTTTTACCGCATCTGTTAAATATTAACAGCCCTT
Organism: Peromyscus attwateri; assembly: GCA_902168425.1. NCBI lineage: Eukaryota > Metazoa > Chordata > Mammalia > Rodentia > Cricetidae > Peromyscus > Peromyscus attwateri. The sequence continues at coordinate 16,218 of CABHPP010114979.1, read as the reverse complement.
GTCCTTTCTGAGAGATTGAAGTGCCTGGATACGGCTCAGCCAATCACGAAGAAACTGGTTTCCATGGAAGCAAGATCGCAGATTCATTTCATTCACAATGAAATCCACACAACAAGACAGATATGTAAAAATAACCTGTGTAAAATCAAAGCAAAATATTCCTGGGTGTTTGTTACATGCCTCTTGACATATGTCAGCTTTGCATTTTGAAAATCAGCTAAAAATATCTGGGCATTGAGAAGATTTTCCACAGAGCTGGAGATCTCACTCCTGCCTCAGCCTGGTAGTGGGTCTTCAGTGTGCATATCTGCGTTTAAAGTGTCGAAAGCCTCCCTTGTTTCCTTCTTCAGCACATCTTAGTGCTTGTTTTAGGCTAAAAACCAGAATATCTTGAAGTCTGCTGAGCATAGATTACCTTAAAGGACATTGATAAACTAATAATAACGATAAATATGAGTAATAATTTATGATATCACTCTCTCTCTGGTGGGATTTAATAATCTTTTACATTAGTTAGATAACTACTGATTCCTTTATTTTTACAACTGAAAACCACAGATCAAAGAGGCTAACAAACCCCTTCAAAACTGCACAGCCCAGAAGAAGCAGAATCTAATCTCTATCCAGAGAGCTCCAAATATCTGGGTTCCTTCCTTCCTTCCTTCCTTCCTTCCTTCCTTCCTTCCTTCCTTCCTTCCTTCCTTCCTCCCTTCCTTCCTTCCTTCCTTCAGTACATGTATGTGTGATTGTGTGCACATGTGCATGGAGGTACATGTGATTATGCACAAAAATATGGAGCCAGAGGGAAATGTTCAGTGCCCTGCTCTGTCTACTTGCTGCCTTATTCTTCTGAGACAGGGCCTCCCACTGATCCTTGAGCAACCAGAAAGTCCCAAGGATGTTCCTTTGTCTACTCTCCAGAGTACTGGGGATAAATAAAGGCAGACATTGCTAAGCCCAGCTTCTTTCACATGGGTGCTGGAGATCCAAACTCAGCCCCTCATGTAGCAAGTACTCTTCCATAAACCATCTCTCCAAACCTCATATTTATTTTTATTAGGAGAGTATCAATGTTATTGCCAATGGAGTAAAACATATCTCTGGATCTATCTGTGGACCAATCTAGCTACTGTGTACACTCACCCATACCTGCACATACACACACACACACACACACACACACACACACACACACA
>CABHPP010114979.1:0-14922 GCA_902168425.1 Peromyscus attwateri | reverse complement strand
ACACACACACACACACACACAAACACACACACACACACACTCATACATACACACTCTCTCTCTCTCTCACACACACACACACACACACACACACACACATACATACACACTTCATTGGATCTTTTTTTCATTGTCCAGATGGTCATGATGGGTTCTAATTAACATGGACATTTCTTAAAGCTAGAACTGTAAGGCACAATTGTTACTTTGTAATAAACATAGTTAATGAATAGTCAGGGACATTGGCATATGCCTATAATTCCAACATTTCAGAGGCTGAGGCAAGAGGGCTTCTCCAAATTCAAGGCCAGCCTGTGCTATATGGTGAGGCTAACCTGGGGCTATGGAGTGGGTCTGTCTATAAACATCAACCAACCAACCAACCAACCAACCAACCAGCCAACCAACCAACCAAACAAATAAAAAAATGTAGTTTTTCTATGATTGTCAAGACAGTTTAGGTAAGGACACTTGTCACCAAGTTTGATGACTAAGTTCCATCTCTGAATCTACATAGTGGGAGAAGAAAACCAATGCCTAAAAATTATCCTCCACATGCATGCTATTGCATGTGCACACCTACGAATACAAATGTAGTTGATATAACACCTTACAAAAATTTGATTAATATATCCAGTTGCTGTTGTTATTGCTTTTAAGACAGGGTCTCCTGTAGCCCACACTAGCCTCACATAGCTGAGGCTGGTCTTGAACTCCTCCAGGCACCAATGATAAGATTGATATGTGGCACTGGTTACTGGCACTGGTTACCAAGCAGAAAAGTTACAGCCATGACAAAATCCAGTATCAGTATTGTTATGCCCAGATCGCTCCCCAAAGAAGCCACCAGAGACTTTAGGTACAGAATGCAAAAGCAAGGTTTATTCTTGTTACAAGCCATGGTCAGGGAAGCTCATCCAGAGCACTCACTCGTAGCAATGAGGCCAGGAGGAGCTTGCCCTTTCTTGGGGAAGTTAGTTTTTATAGGCAAAACCCATAAAATTTCTTAGAGGGGAGGGGGTTAGTATGGGTCCATCCTTGATTGGTCCAGTTTTTCCCGGGCCTGGACTTGGTCTTATTTTAGCTTATCTGTTTGCCCTGTCAGGAGTTTTACAACCCATCTCTGGGGTCTGGGAAGTTTGGGATGTTTTATGACCATTTAGCCTCTGCCAGATGGTTGAATATCCTGACTCTGTGGTTTCTTAAGTTTCTGTAGCTGATAAAGCCACCTGGGAAAAAGGGGTCTAAATTCTAATCTAGACTTCGGAATCCTGGTTTAAGCTTCTCTTTGTCTATAGGGGATAGAGTGGGAGGTTTTTACTGAGGTTTCACATTTCCCCCTTTCTTTGTTCCTAGAGGGGCTCAATTATGGGCCCCTAACTTGTTTTAATTTAAAAGATTTTTATGTTCTCACTTTGGGGTCTGCATATGACTCATATTCGGTGGTCCTGACTTGTGTATAACCCGTTATACCATGAGTTGTATGGTGCCTAGCCTCTGTTTTACTAGTCTGTTAAGGATATAGGACCTGAGTAAGATAATCACAGTGGGCCCTATTAGACTGGAAACTAGTTAATAATGGCCATTTTGCCTCTGAAGAGGGATCATGGGACGACGTATTCTCTTCTGGAACTGCTTCGAGCTGGCATTGGGGCACAGTTGTGGGGGGGGGGGCAGAAAGTTGAAAAGCTGGTCTGGGCTGGTCACCGTCAGCTTTTAGCAAGTCCGGAGCTCACAGTCGTCTGGAGCAGTGTAGTCAGCAACTGAAGCTTGAAGGTGTTTGCCAGCCAAGTACAAATCTGTTGAGACAAACTTAAACTAGGAACAGAAGTTAAAATTTATGAACTTATTTGTAACCCTTAGGTCCATACCCTTAGTAATGGGAAAAGCATGAGTCTAAAGACCAGGAAAGAGGAAAAATACTATCTTTAGGAATACTTATCTGGGGTCCTTTCGACCTCTGTGAAGTGGGTCTAGGTTTTATGACTATTTTGATCCTTTGAGGCCTATTTACAAAATGACATAAAAGTTTTAGATACATTAGTATTACCAATCTGTACTGAAATCCATATTGTAGACAAAGCAGGTAATGGGTATCTGTAAAACAGCAGAAGTGGACTCATACCTTTGAGCCCCAACAAGAACTACAGTTTTGGGCATTTTTTTTTCTGTCCAGAAAGCCAGGTATAAATTGGACAGAGATTTTTGGCCTGGTGAGAAGTACTTTTAGGTTTACATTTAGACATATTTAGATGACATCTAAAACAAATCCAAAATGTTGAGCTTGTGACTGAACAGTAAGTAGTCTTTGCCCTACCAGCTCAACAGGACTCCTAAATGTTAAGCTCTGAACCATAGAACAGGAGAGTAATCTGAAACATATCTCATTTTAGACTCATATTTGAACCTTTATGACTTATTTAAACTTTTATATCTTAGAACATTTTTTTAAAAGTGAGCTAACAAGCTAGCTATGGCCTTGCAGAAGGATCTGGTTGTCTGATGCTGCCATGCTGACAAAGTTAGAGCTAGCCTAGCCATCAGTACTGTCAGAGATCTGAGAAGGATAAACTATATCTGAGTGCAGACCAAGAAGCTTTCAATCTTATAAATTACAGGGACCAGTCCCTACCCAGTTCTCCATAGCATTGGAGGCATCAGTCGGAACAGCATCAATTTTTTTTTTTTTTACCATTAGGCCCATAATGATCCTGTTTCCTGACTTCAGCACCAGTGGCTCCATCATAAGCTTCTCATTGACATAAGTCTCAGCTCTTTTATAAAGCTCTAGTGTGACTATCATTTTTTATTAGGCTGGAGACGCTTCAGAAGAGACAGTGTTGCTTCCAGATGAACTGTCCAGTCAACTTGATGTCCATATCTATCTGGCTTAATCTTCATGAAGTCTATCTCATAGTACGTACCTGGGCGAGTCCCCCTGACTCGAGTGCCTCGTTCTCCTTTTACCCTGTAGGAGTTTACCAATTGGCAAGCCTTACATTCCATTACAATCTTGTCAATCAGCTGATTGGCTTGACGAATTTTTAAGGGGGACCCAGGGATCAATTCTCCTTCCGGGTCCCTAAGTGAGAGGGAGGTCTGATGGATCCTCTGGAGCACACATTTGTTTTTTCAGTAGGCTTGGGAGAAGCACTTTCCCTGTGGGTAGCCGCCACCATCCGTCCTTTTTGTGTGCTCTCTCTATCTGAGAAGCCCAGGCTTCCTCATCTGAATTATAATGTGGTGTGGGAGGTAAGCTGTGGGGGCCTGGATCTGCCAGAACTGGTAGAGCTGCTGTGATCTCTAGTAAGGCTGCCTTCTTTGCTATCTGGTCCACCAGGTTGTTTCCCTTTGACACAGCATCTGTCCCCCTTTGGTGGCCCAGACAGTGTATTACCGCAAGTTTCTTTGGGAGCCATAATGCTTGTAGCAAGTCCAGTATTTTTTGTTTATTCTTAATAGCCTTCTCTTTAGTGGTGAGCAACCCCCTTTCCATGTATAGTGCCCCATGGATATGTCTTTTTATCCTTGCCCAGGCACAGGGCTTTAGTGAGTGCTATCAGCTCAGCTTTCTGGGCTGAGGTGCCGGCTGGCAGAGCTTCTGCCCAGACAGTCTGAAAGGTGGTGGTCACTGCAGCCCCAGCATACCTGTGTCCATTTTGTACAAAGCTGATCCCATCCATATACCAAGTCTCTTCTGCTTCTGTCAGCGATGTGTCGCAGAGATCGGGTCAGACACAGTGTACCTGGGCTAGGATCTCAGCACAATCGTGGATAGGGATTTCTGGGTCTGGGTCTGGCAGTATGGTGGCTGGGTTTAGAGCGGTCGGTGCCTGGAATGTGATTCTGCTTGGATTTAAAAGCAGAGCTTGGTAGTGAGTCACTCTGGCATTGCTAAGCCATCTATTGGGGGTTGCTTTAGAACCGACTCTAAGGCATGGGGGGTAGCCATCATAAGGTTCTGTCCCAGGGTTAGTTTATCAGCATCTTTGACCAGCAAAGCCACAGCTGCAATGATGTGCAAGCATGGGGGCCACCCTGCAGCTACAGAGTCCAGTTTCTTTGATAGATAGGCAATGGGCCTCCTCCATGGCCCAATCTGGGGCTCAGCACTGGGGGAGAAGGAGGGCTCCAGCTCCCCATTGTGTGGAGGGAGAGACTAGGGTGAAGCTGGGGTGGGAGATGATGCAGCCGACAGAGCATCTCTAGGACTGTCCTCTTTTACCTTTAGACCTCTTAGAGCAGAGGCTGAGAGTCCCTGAGCCATCAGCAGCTCTCATAAATGCGCCACCTCCTTCTGCAGCTCTCGGGTAAGCCAGGCATTGGAGCATCTTGCCCTGTGGTCAGTGTAGCCATAATCCAGGCAGAGACGTTGTGATGCCCTGTATGTAATCTTCTTTGGAGACCTTGGGTCACTGCTAGGATCTGGAAGCCTGTCTGATATAATCAGCTTTTAGATCAACATTTAAATGCCATATTCTGCAGATCTCTGAAGTATGAGGGCTGTCCAAGTATATCTGAATAGACAAACTTTGTTTCTAGTTATTTGTTTCAAGCTCAACCCTGAAAATATATGCAAGGGACTGAGTAAATAAGTAAACATATCTCTGTAATATTACATCAGTACCTATTTACCCTGACTATAATTTAAAAAAAAAACTTGACTACTTATGACTGACTATTTATGTTTTTTATCAGTCTACAAGAAGTAGCCTAAAAACAATGCTTTTAAGTTGAAGCTCTTCTAGCATCAAATATGGGTTCAGTAAAGAAACCAAAACAAAATATCAATATAAAACATATATATGTATCAGTTTATCTAAATAACTTAAGCTTAATAAATTTAGCAAATATAAGGAGGCTAGACAACATTCTTAAGCCTGAACGTACCTTGGGTAAGGAGAAACATTTTTTTAAGTCATTGGTTTTTAACTATAAAAACTGTTCTTAAAAGATTAAGATCTCTCAAATGTCTTACATGGCCTGTCTGTTTTATTATGGCTGGTGCTTCTGGTGATCATCACCTGGCACTAGCATTTTTTAAAACTGCTGAGGTCCACCACTGCAACTAGACTCTTTTTGGAACTCTAGTCCTATTATACATTTGCAAACCTCAGCTGTTCCCTATGATCCTTTATGTCTTTAAAATTATTATCATTTTACACAGGTAAATCTTAAATTACAAAGTTTAGCTGCCAGAGCAAGGTATATTCCTGTGATGTGTAGCTTTAATATTAATCAAATATCTTATTTATTAAACATATGTTGCCATCTATTTAAATTTTCTAGAAACTTGCTGTTGAACACTTGGTAAAGACATAAGTACTTAGTTGTTAACCCGAGTAGATCTTTATAACCTTAGTAAAAGATGGCTGCCAGCTACATGGCTGTCCATGAGGTCACCAGCCAAGATGGAGGGAGCCACGTGGTTGCTGTTTAAAGCTCATTTTTTTTAAACAATAATTACTTGCACACATACACATAGTTGGATCCAAGTTACATACATACATATGTACAGTCAAAGCCTGCCCATATTTTTAAGTCACACACCCGTCCATATATATATATATACATACATAAGCAGTTTACAGAATCATCAGCCATCTTCAAGATGAAAACCAACTAGAATTAACCTTTAAATTCAGCATTTGCAGGCATAAGAAACCATAATAAACAGTTTGCATCATATCTCCTCTGACCTTTTACAACCTTCCATGTACCCTCAGTCCGTTCCTTTGATCCCTCAGACATTTATTTTAGACAAATTTTGTTTTTGTTTTTTTTTAAACAGAAACTTTTACCAAAGTCTTTCTTGTGATTTTCCTTAGTAATCTAGAATATATTGTAAAGTTGCAATATTTTAAACAAGAACAGAAATACATGCATATACTATAACAAGAATAACTCTCAATTTGCAACCGCACTGTACCATAGACAAGAAACTGTTGGTTAGCCTCACATAGGCAGTGACATTCCATTCTTGGAGCCAGACCTTGATCAGGTTTTAGCCCCAGGGCAGGTCTTGGGAGCCCCACCCAACAGCATGGGAGATGAAGAGGATGGGAAGGCGTGCACCATGGCGACAAAAGATTGCTGTTAACCTCAGATTTTCAAGTACACGAGAATGGCAGACTGAAAGTGACTCCATGTCCTGGCTGGAGGGGCAGTTAGTTCTCCATCAGCCCCCACATTCTGAGCTCCTGGAGGCTCCTGCTGGCTCCTGCCAGCTCTGCCCCGTGTCCACACAGGGGCCCAGCCAGAATCTGCCGGCCACATTTGGACCCCACAGTGGGCCCACAGCCTGCCCTAGCACACAGCCATGCCTAGTTCCCATGCAGCTTCTGGGCCAACCTGGCTGCCTCTATTTTATAACTCTCTGAGCGAGCTCCAAACCTGCTGCATCTAGGCCCCGTGTTGTTCACAGGCCGCCTTGCTCTCTCAGCGGCGCCCTGGGTCCCCGAAGCAGCAGCTGTGCAGCCTCTGTGCAGCCGCTGTGCCGGTGAGCCAGGATTAAGTCTAGGGGTGAGAAAGTCCACAATGAAAACCAACAGAGAGAAGACAACAAAGCCACAACCATAATAAGATATAAAAAGACACAAAAAGGCTCTGACAAGTTCCCGGGCCCAAGTACAAGTTGGCTCTTCCTCCTGGGGTGGGGAAAGATACCCAAACCAATCGGTCACCTCTGAGGTAGCCTCAAATGGCTCGGGACCAGGGGGTCCCTTGCCCAAATCAGGGAAGGAGGTGTCCCTCTTTCCCTCCCAGGATCACTGTCCAGACACATCTGCCCCAGTGAGAGCCTGCAAAGTACAAATCGAGCCTGCAAAGTCCTGCAAAGTACAAATCGGTCGACTGGCGGAAAACGTAACGAGACAAGACCAGAGACACAGACACAGACACAGAGAGCACTCTTACTGGTAGATGTCAATAAACCTCTGGACTCTCCAGAGTCCCGGTGGAATCTCTGGATTCCCAGTCAGGGAACCAAATGTTATGCCCAGATCGCTCCCCAAGGAAGCCACCAGAGACTTTAGGTACAGAATGCAAAAGCAAGGTTTATTCTTGTTACAAGCCATGGTCAGGGAAGCTCATCCAGAGCACTCACTCGTAGCAGTGAGGCCAGGAGGAGCTTGCCCTTTCTTGGGGAAGTTAGTTTTTATAGGCAAAACCCATAAAATTTCTTAGAGGGGAGGGGGTTAGTATGGATGGGTCCATCCTTGATTGGTCCAGTTTTTCCCGGGCCTGGACTTGGTCTTATTTTAGCTTATCTGTTTGCCCTGTCAGGAGTTTTACAACCCATCTCTGGGGTCCGGGAAGTTTGGGATGTTTTATAACCACTTAGCCTCTGCCAGATGCTTGAATATCCTGACTCTGTGTTATAATAAGTTTCTGTAGCTGATAAAGTCACCTGGGAAAAAGGGGTCTAAGTTCTTATCTACACTTAGGAATCCTGGTTTAAGCTTCTCTTTGTCTGTAGGGGATAGAGTGGGGGGGTCTTTACTGAGGTTTCACAAGTATCAGGGCTTTATTCGGAGGAAGGGTGGTAGGGACAAGAGAACCAGGCCTGGGGAAGGAGCACATGCAGAGAGAGAGAGAGAGAGAGAGAGAGAGAGAGAGAGAGAGAGAGAAAGATGGTGGGGGAAGGGAGAACAGAATAGAGAGAGAGGGTGGAGTCTGAGTCATGCCTCCTTAAGGCACAAGTAGTCTTACGGAGCTATGCCACACATACACAGATTGTGTGACCACACTGTTTATGTAATCACCAGTGCACACTGAAGATGTAAGACACAAAACCCCTTGTCTATCTCCTGAACTGCGCATGTGCAATCATGCAGCTGGAGCTTGGCAGAATCCCAATACTTTCTGCCTTTTCCTCTTAAGTGCTAGGATTACAGGCCTGTGCCACCTGGCCTGGCTGCAATGCTAATCATTTTTGTTTGCTTTTCATTGTTGCTGCTTCAAGAGTGGAGGAAAATGTATTGTGAGAGTACTGAGCATTTTGAATACTACAATGTGCAATGAAGACTGTAACCCAGTCTGTTATTTTGGAGGAAATACCATTTTAAGAGGCAGTTTCCTTTGGGAATAATTCTAGGAATAATGACTTTACATATGTATGAATGTATGTATATGCATATATATGTATTTATATGCAAATATATAACTATGAATTCACTTATATTCTATATTATTTCTGAAACTGTGGGGGAGGGTCTGCAACAATGACAGCAGGAGAGGAAAATGGGTAAAATCCATGGGCCTATACAACAGTCAGTACTGACTGGCATTAATTAGCAGATCAGGAATTTTGTAGCGCTTTTTGGAAACATGTTGAAACTCCCTCTGATGGAGATGGTGGCTGGGGACCTGCTGTTGGTGCTGAGTGACAGCCAAGGCCTGTGTGCTTTTCTTGCAGTTGCAGTCTTGGGAGACTCTAGTTTTTCTCTTTAGCCTGTGAAGGTGAGTGGTTTTGGAAGGAGTGTGTAAAGGACACTGGGAATCTGTTATGTGCTTTCAACTATGCATTTGTAAGAACCTCCAAGATAACCTCTAAGATAACTGGGGAGAAAAAAACTCAGCTTGGTCTTGGGGGGAAATGCCTCAAGCACTGTTCAGCAAAGATCTCAATTAAGGGAAGTCTTACCTTGTTGCTTGGCCCTGGGCTGAGGCTTGGCCAAGAAAGGCCCATTTGGGTTAATTTAAGCTGCAAAGTGGCAGTAAAAGGGTTTGAGAGCTGCTTCTGCAGCTCACAGCAGGAAGGGCTGCCTCCCTGGTGTGACTTAAAGGGCAGCAGAAGTTCATGCTGCCCTTGTCTCCCTCCAAACCCCCTAACTCCCCTGCTGGGCAAGCGCCATGTCTCCAGGAGGCTCCAGTAAACAAGCCTACACCTCATCTGAACTTATTACTGATTCCCTCTGTGAATGCAAGCAGATAAATGGGTCAGGCAGCCTTCATCAGTGTCTTACCTGAGATGCCAGGGAGACCCATTTACAAGAAGGAAATCCCAGGCAGGAGTCCTTTTCTGGGAAGACCTGGTCAGTAGGGGGTTGGTATTAGTTACTTACACATTGCTGTGGCCAACTTACCTGACATTCAACTTAAGGGTGGAAAGATTCATTTTGCCTCATGAATTCAGATCGTTTCAGTCCACCATAGAAGGAAAGGCGTGGTGACTGTATGCAGCACAGGCTGTTCACATCATAGTAGACCATAAACTCAACTTTTATGTTACAAGGCTTTGGGCTTAGCACTTTTTAAGGAGAAAAGGAAATTAATTTAAAAACATTGGTAACTTTCCAGGATGACATTGGTAATTTACATGTTTGTAAAAGGTTGTAGGTTTTCCTTCATTGCTTTCAAAGAAGGATATTAGTACAAGAGACAGCAATTTTATGTATCTTGGTATCCCTGCCATTGAGGGAAGTCCTTCCTTAGACTGCTTCTTGTTTACTGTGGCAGCTCCTTTCCATGGAGGGAAATTGAATTAGAAAGCTGTTGGCCACATGAACATTGATTTATGCTGTTTAGATCTCAAGGTTAGTAATTTGGGAGAATTAAATATGTATATATATATGTATATATATATATATATATATATATACATATATACATATATATGGAATTGCCACATTTCACTGTGGCAGTGGCTGAGCCAGTACTTTGTATTTGTGATCTGGGCACTCTCTGGATTAAGAACACGAACACGGGGCACACCCATGATGCCAGTACTCAAGAGACAGAAGCATGAAGGATCAGGAGCTCAAGGTCATCCTCAGCTACATTAGGAGTTTGAAGCTAGCCTGGGCTACATAAGACTGTCTCAAAAACAAAAAAGAAAACAAAAGAATAAGGAACAGAGAAAAGAAAAGAAAAATGTTCTTTGGAATAATCTTCCTACTGCTAATTCACAGTGAAATTTCACCACACCTAGATATACAGTATATTTTACTCTTAGCATTATGTTAGTGGTACAATGTGGTGGTTTCTTTTGTGACACTTTCATGCATGCCTATCAAGTACTTTGATTATATCTAACCCTAGTATTCCTCCTTTATCTTCTTCATCCTGCCTCTCCTTTCATGTTTTAATAGGTTCCCTGTGGCTAGAGTTTTCCTGCCTGGCCCACAGTCAGGATAAATCTCTTTCACCTGCCAGTCCCACAGCTGCTCAGACCCAACCAAGGAAACACAGAGACTTCTATTGCTTATAAACTGTATGGCCGTGGCAGGCTTCTTGCTAACTGTCCTTTTATCTTAAGTTATCCATTTCCATAAATCTATACCTTGCCACATGGCTCGTGGCTTACCGGCATCTTTACATGCTGCTTGTCCTGGCGGTTGCTGGCTGGCAGGCTGGCAGGCAGGCAGTCTCCTTCTGCCTTCCTGCTCTTTTTATTCTCTCTGTTAGTCCCGCCTACACCTGCCTAGCCACTGGCCAATCAGTGCTTTATTAGCAACACATTTGCCATACAGAACATCCCACAGCAGTTCCCTGTTACTTTCATGTTCATTATAAAAAACTTTTTTCCCTGAAATTCCAAATATAGAGAAAATAAATGACACCTGTCTTCCCGAGTGTGCTGTATTTCGCTTAAAATAATGATCCATCCATTTTGAGGCAAGTTGCACAACTCTATGCTTCTTTATAGTTGGCTATACTCTATTTTGTTTATATACAACATTTTCTTTGTTGATTTATCTGTTGATATACATCTAGACTAATTCCATAATTTGGCTATTGTGAACAGCCAATAAATGTAGGCATTCAGGTATCTTGGATTATTTTGGGTACATATCCAGAAGTAAGCTGAATCATAAAGTAGTTCTATTTTTTATTGTTATTGTGTGTATATATTATAAGAGTGGGTGTGAATATGGAGTCAGAGGACAACTTTGTGAAGTAAATTCTTTCTTCTACCTTTATATGAACTCCCAGGATTGAGCTCAGACAATCATGCGTGTCCTGCAGGTACTTTTACCTGCTGAGCTATCCAGCCAGCCCTGAGTTGATTCTTGTTAATGGTGAGTGATAAGAGTCTGGTTTCCATCTTATATATGTGGATAGTCAGTTTTCACAGCACCATTTCTTAAAGTCATTGTATTTTCTTGAGAATCAGATGACTTTAGTGTAAACGTATTTCTAGGTCTTCTATTCTGCATCACTGGTCCATGTGTCTGTTTTTATGACAGTACTATGCTTCCTCCCCCGCACTATGACTCTGTAAGATACTTTGAAGTCAAATGCTATAATACCTATAGAATTGCTCCTTTTCCTCAGGATTGTTTTGGGCCTTCCATGTGAACTTTAGGGCTATTCTCCTATTGCTACACTTGATCTAGGTCAAAAGGTCAAGAAGTGACGTTTTTATCTTTCTGTAAAGAATGTTGTGAGGTAAAATATTTAATATCAACTTACCTGCATCTAGAATCACCATGGAAGCTATCTCTCAGTGTGTCTAGAAAGGTTTAACCAATGAGAAAAGACTTAACCTGCTTGGGGGTAGTACCATTCCCTAGGCTGAGACCTTAGGATGAATAAAAAAGAGAAAGCAAGTTGAGAACTAGCATTCATCCTTCTCTGATTTTTGACTACAGAGACAATGTGACCACCTGACTCACATTCCTGCCCACGTGCCTTTTCACCATGATGGATTGTACCTTTAAATTGTGAGCCACGATAAAGCAGCCTTCCTTGAGGATGAGAGGAATCTGGTCTCTCAGATACAGTCCTGATAGTACAACTTGCCCCTTAAGAACACTTATATAAACTGTCAAGAAACTCAGGGAGGAGCTTACTTGTTACTCTAGTTAGTGTTACTCACCTATTCTGTCTGCTCATTGCACGTCACAGTCCTAGCCTCTGTGGTGATACAGCGATGAATAAAACACCATTCTTGCTCTACATGATGGAAGTGTGAAGGGAAGACAGACAGCTATAATAGAAGGCAGATTTTAATTACTTAGAAGGTGAATAACTTTCAGTTGCTACCATCAGAAAAACAAATGATAACACATATTAGCAAATATGTAGTGAAAGAGGAACCCTTATTCACTGTTAATAGGAATGTGAACTTGAGCAACCACCATGGAAATCAGTAATGGAGGATATAAAAAACTAAAGTCACACAAGCATAACCTAAGTTCGAATCCCCAGAATCTACATAAAAAGCTGGCTATAGAAGTGCATACCTGTAGTTCTAGTGCTAGGGAGGCAGGAACAGGAAGATCCTCAGGACTTGATGACCAGGTTCCAAGACAGGCTTGCGTTTCAAGAAATAAGGTGGAGAGTGATTGAGGAAGACACCTAACATTGACCTCTGGGCACAAGGACATGCACAAACATGGATGCATATCCACCCACGTGAGCATGTATACACATACACTACATATACATGTGAAAAATAAAATGCCTATGGATCCTAAGTCAACATAGCATGGAGATACTTGCATGTTAATATTTGTTTATTGCTGCTCTCTTCATAATAGCAAAGATACGGAACTAAGCCTACATGTCTATGAACAGATGAATTGGAAAAGAAAATATGGTACACACAATGGAATTTTTATTCAGCCTTAAATCATGACATCTGTAGGAAAACGGATAAACTAAAGGTCATTATATTAAGAAAAATAAGTCAGACTCAGAAAGATAAATACGTATTTTTCTGTCACATGCAGAACCTAAATTAAAAATTATGTGTGTGTGTGTATTCATGTATGTATGTTTATAGATCATAAAACTAGAAAAGAGATTGTGAGAGAGGAGGAAGAGACCTTTGGGGAGGTGGAGAATACAAAGAATAATGCAATGTTTGCACTAGAAAAGCAGAAAGGAAGACTAACAGAAGGACAAAAGGAACCAGCTCCAGGGATGGAATGGGGAGGACACTGGAGGAGGGAAACAAATGTGAACAAAGTGTAATGACACACATGTGTGAAGATGCAGTGATAAAGCCATGTTGGGGGTGGGGTATTCATAAGTAACTATCCAATATATGGGGTGAGACAATTTAAATAGTCAGTGTGAAACACAAAAACAAAAGCAAAAAGACCAACCCTCAAGTGACAGGTGCCCAATTTGGAAAGCTTTATCAAAGGGGTGTTTATTAGCCAGGTGCTTCTAATATCGCTTACCAGATAGAAAAACAAAGCTCAGAGCTATTCAGGACTGTCTCTGGCTCTAGAAAGAAACTGGGGGCTAGGGAACTTCCTGCTAGGACTTGTGTTTACTGTGTCAGTCACCAGAGCAGGCTAGAGGAGAAAGGGCAGCCCCAGAGTAGCCAGGACTGAAAAGACCAGAAGGAAAGGAAGGCTCTTTTAGCCCTAGGAGAAAGGAAAGCCTGTTAAGTGGGCAAAATGACAGGCTTCCTGCACAGATGGAGTCATCTATGCGCCAGCTCACCTCCCCACTTTCCTTGGGTTAGTGTATCTGGCATTGTTACAGTTTCCTGTTTTGTGTCTCGATCATGAAGCTCAAATTAGATTCTCTTGCCCCCTGCCTTTCCTTACCCCAGCAGTACCTTGTGTCTTATTAGGGCTTACCAAATGTTTTCCATTGGCTCGGAGACTGTAATAGAGTAATGTGGTGACCACAGCTCATATGACTGTCTCAGAACCTGACTTTCTGGTTGTGTCCATCTTCTTCTCCTCTTTACAAGGTTTCAGTTCCAGCCACCATGGCTCTGAACAGGCCTCAGTGAGCATCTGCGGCTGGTAACTTCTGGTGCTCTCCCTGATGGTCTCTCTGGGGACCCTAGATTCTCACTACTGAGTAGTCTAACATTTACCATTCCTGTCTAGTCAGGGCTAAGGTGTGCCCCATTCTGCTGCAAAGCCTTCTCATGTCACCATGTGTTCTCATGTCACTGGCTTTCTCTAACATCCGCCTATATGTCTATCGGCAACTAAATATGTTTTGATACTTTGTCCTTGTGTAGTCTCACTTTGCTACATTAGTAACTAAAAAACATTCAAATCTAATTTTCCTCTCCAATTGGATTGTGAACTTTCTGGAGAACCAGGCAGTGTATCATAGCCTTGGCTGAATCTAAAGAAACAACTCACGGATAGGTTCCCCGAAGTCTACTCAGAGATTAAAAACATTCTTGTCTTCATTTTTCAAGGCAGTTACCCCATATATTGGATAGTTACTTATGAATACCCCACCCCCAACATTCAACATTCACACC
Source organism: Peromyscus attwateri (assembly GCA_902168425.1). Classification (NCBI taxonomy): domain Eukaryota; kingdom Metazoa; phylum Chordata; class Mammalia; order Rodentia; family Cricetidae; genus Peromyscus; species Peromyscus attwateri. Next base: position 734 of record CABHPP010114979.1, on the reverse strand, counting down.
AGTACCGTGTTGGCTTTCTCTCATTCATTCACTCGCTTTTTCCAAGAAAGAATCTCACTTTATATCTCAGGTTGGCCTGGAACTCACTATGTGTCGGAAGCTGGACTTGAACTTGTGGTAATCCCTTTGTGTTAGCCTTGCAAGTGTTGGAATTGTATGTGTGAACCACCACCCCAGTTTGACTTTTACTTTTAAATTAAAGTGCTCTGATAAATGGTAAATGGAATATACCACATATATGGGGATTTTGTTTTGTGCATATATATGTGGGGTTTTTTCCCCCCTTTTCAAAGGACACAGCTTTGGAGATAATGAAGACAGAGTCTGGCTTCTCACTGAATGTCAGAGAAGCAGCTAACCTCCAACTGCAAATGGAAGTCATCATTAGCAGACTTTTCTACACCTACACTTTTCTACATCCTCCCTGTGGAGCTGGCTGGTGTGCCTGGTAATCTGAACATGGCATTTTGCAAAGCACAGGATGGATGTCTGAGAGGAGGTGAGAAAAGCCAAACTTGGGGGATGGAGCTATCAAGGCAGTTTCTGATGAGTCACAGCATGTGAAGATGGGAAAGACTTCAGAACTGGAGGTAGGAAAGATTTGAAAACCACCTTTTCCTTATCCTGGGCTGTACCACACACATCTGCTCCTGAGATCCTGCCCTGCATCTCGTGTTTTCTGAAATTTTCCTGCTTCCCTTCAAGCTTCTGCTTCTGCTTCTGCTTCTCCTTCT
>CABHPP010114976.1:0-11509 GCA_902168425.1 Peromyscus attwateri | reverse complement strand
AATAAAATACAATTATATTTCCTTATTTAAATACCCTTATTTAAATTAAAATACCCTTATTTCCCTGTACCAGCTCCCTCCCATCCCTCTCAACACATTTCCTGACTTCATGTCATTTATAACCCACTAAGTCCAGTTAGTGCTGTTCATATGTGCATGGATGCGGGGCCATCCACTGGGAAACCTACAATTGGCCACATCCTCAAAAACAAACGATTCTCCTCTCCCATTAACTGCCCATTGCCGATCGTTCCTCAGTAAGGAGTGGAGCCTGGAGGTCATCCACCCCACCTATGCTTTGATTCTTTCTGGCTTGGTCTTGGGCAGGTCTTGTGGAGGTGACCACAGCTGCTGTGAGCCCATGAGTGTGACAACCATGTCATGTCCAGAAGACAGCATGTCACAAAACCCCTCTTTATCATCTGGTCTTTACATTCAATCTCTACATTTGGGTAATATGTTCCTGCAACAAAGTACAAATAGTAGATGACCAAAGCTAAGTATACCACATGTGTGGTATGTTATATGTGTGTGTTCCTGAGTGTGCACATATGGGCGTATGCTTGCCAGAGACTGGTGGTGGGTGTCTTCCTCGGTCACTCTCCACCTTACATTTTGAAAAGCATCTCTCACTGAACCTGGAGCTCACTGATTCATCTAGTCTAGCTGGCCATTGAGTCCCAGGGATCCTCCCATCTCTAATCTCCCAGTATTGGAGCTCTGGATATATGCTGCTACTCTTAGCTTTTCCTTAATAGACGGGGGCAGGGGATTGAACTAAGGTCTAAATCCTTGAGCCCTGGGCTTGCATGTCTACAGCACAAAAGGATGATGTCTGGTGCTATTCCAGCTGTCTCTCTGCTGCCACCACTCTAGTCTCTGAAAAAGAAAAGCCAGACAGAGAACAGCTCCAGAGCTTGGAGAAGGCTCAAGGTTGGCTGTGTAGTGTGTGAAATGCAGACTCCAAAGAATGAAGAACAATGCTAACATTCTTAACACCTGAGACCATTTTGAACATCACCCACAAGGGACATCCACAGTCCAGGGGTATTTCTCTTCTGGTCATCTGCCAGGAGTGATACCATCATCTGCCAGGAGCAACTCTTACAGTAGGAATTCAAACTCTTGAGGCAATACAAACCAGATCTTGCTGGTAGGATTTCCATATCCACAAAACTGTCTTATCTGCTGGTGTTGCACTTCAACCCTGGCCTTCTGCAAGCTGTTTCTTGACTTTTCTTGGCCATTTCTACTTTGAGCTATGTGCGTGACTGGGCCTAAGACAATGATGTCACAGAAGCCTATCCTGGGGTCCATTGGCCTGGGATGGGCTCCTAAAGTAGTCTGGACCAAAACATTCCAGAAATGAAGCTGCTGGGCTTTGGGGACCTCCCAGAGCCCATGTAGTAAAACCAGGGGTTCCAAAAGAGGGGAGGCCAAGAAAACCTCAAATTAATAGACCAGAATGCCACAGAAAAGTGGGGGGGCAAAGACTACAATCGTGTTTATGGCATGAGTCTCTGAACCCAGTCACCCCTGCAATCCAGCTGCACGCCACCTAGAGCCACCTCAGGACAAGTGTCCAAGCTTATTTGTGCTAAGTTCCCATCACTTACAACCGGAAGAAAATCTATCCAAGCTGCTGGGAAGCTCAACCTATTGTTGACATTGAAAGTGTCCCTCCATCAATAGCATCTTACTTCTCTTTAGAGAGAAACAACCGCCACCATCTGCTACAGGCGACATGTTTTAGGCAGAACTTCAGAACTTAATAGTAACCCAAATTCTTCTTGTTAGATATATTCAGTGAGAAAGAGAATTAAAGCTATCTTGGTGCCTTCGTGAAAAGCAACTACCACACAACCTGCTACTCATAACAACACAGGCTGGATTCTGGCATTTATGGTTTAATTTTAGCAAATGAAAAAATTGGAGACAAAATAGATTACTCTGTGTGTGTGTGTGTGTGTGTGTGTGTGTGTGTGTGTGTGTGTAAGAAAAGGTGGTCAATTCAATGCAAACTGAAATTTCAGCTGTGTAGATGAAGATATCAAAGTTAGAGATAAAATAATTCCAAATATCTAAGGTCAGAAAAGTTGAAGACAAATTTTATTCACTCACTTGGGATTTTTTAATGATCTTGATGATAGAAAAATAAAATTATTTCCTGAATGCTCAACAGCTTTAGCAAACATGAGAGACCCACCTGCCCAGCTTGGGTCAGAACTTGCTGAGTGGATTGAGTCGACTGCAGGAAAGGTCTCAGATGAGGGCTCAAGAGGCACACGGAGATGGGTTGTTAGGGGTAATGTCATTAGAAGAGCTACTTTTGCCATGGACAGACTGACAGGCAACAGTGTCATGGGGCATCTGAGGAGAGTTCAGGCTCCAGCACCAGGGACAAATAGCATGGTGGGGGTTCTGAAAAGGAGTCTGAGTCTCTTTCTCTAGCTCTCTGAAGGGAGTGTTTCAAAGCACAAGCCAGGCTCTCTGGTCCTCCTGTAGGGGTCAGGGAAGGAGGTTGGAAACAGGATGTGTGGCTACCAGGAACATTTCCACGTGTCCAAGATGGAAAACTCACTTCCCCTAGTGAGAAATCCAGATACCTGGAGGCCTGTTTGCTAGAGATTCAGACATGCTATTCTTGATAGGAGTCTTGTTCGTCGCTGTGACAGGGAAGGGGGGCGGCAGGTGCGGCCTGGGAGGCAATCTGGTCTGGAGTCTAACACTGCAGTGGGAAAGAAGAATCCAGTTTTGTGGAGGTCTCAGAGCACAGCTGGGTGGATCTGATGTAGTGATCAGGCTCAGCTTCCAGGCGGTTACTTCCATCTTTGGTACCTGATTTGGTGATTCATTAGCTTCCTGAAGTCTTCCTGCCTTGACTTCTGATCTTCCACATCGTGGACCCATCATTGTCTGGGCTTCAGTCTCTTCCTGTAAGGTGGACTAGCAAGTTGTTAGAATACATCTGCAATCCCAGAACACCCCTATGGGAAGATGGTGGCTGGAGACAGGACAACCCCTTGAAGCTCACTGGCTAGAGCTAGCCTGGCATACACAGAGGTGAAAACTAGAGACCCTGTCTCAAACGAGGTGTAAGTCGAGGACCAACACTCGGCATTGTCCTCTGACTTCCACATATGCACTGTGGTCCATGCACACCTACACCTACATATGAGCACACACACACACACACACACACACACACACACACACACCATATACATACATGCACAAAAGATTTTCACACATGAGGAAGAGGGGTTACATCAGCTCTGATGTCCTTATCAAGGTCATTTTGTTAAAATATTACTATTTCTTTTTTTTTTTTGAGATTACATCATTCCCACCTTACCTCTCCTCCATCCAAAGCCTCCCATATGCCTCTCCCCCTCCTTGCTCTCTTGCAAAATCAAGACCGTTTTTAATTAATTGTTATCGCATGCATGTATTTCTAAGTATACACTTGTATTTCTAAGTATAATCTGCTCGGTCCATATAAAGGTACGTGTATGTATGTTTTCAGGGCTGACCATTTGGTACTGGACAATCAGCTGGTGTGCTCTTTTCTCCCACCCCCAGCATTCCTTGCTTGCCTATAGTTTTTTGTGTAAGGTTGAGGCCTTCTGACCTTATCCCCACTCACTTTAGCGTGTGTATTGTTGTTGTCCTTGGCTTGTTCAGTTCATGATCTCTAGCTACATATTTGTCCTTATATTCGCAGATAAGTACAGCCCTCACCCCTCAGCAAGGACACTTCTCTTTGCAATGGACAAGGACACAACCAATCAAAATGCAGAGGTGTGGAGACCAGTCCCAACAGATCATTTACAACACGACTCTGCTGTACCTAGGCTCCTTCTCAATGTGGAAGACACTAGCTGTGCTTTTGTTGTGCCAATGGGATTTAATTAAACTGGTGATGTCTGACGTCCATCCACTAACCCCTTCCTGGCACTATAAATAGTTCTAAAGTGTGAGACTAGATTTACAGTTATTCTGCTAAAAAGTGTTAATAGCATCCCAAATCACTTGAGGTCTATCAGTCATTTTTATTAATAGGTTCTAATATTTAGTGTTGTGGGATATTTGTACAGTGTGAAAATGTGTTGCTGTGATTGGTGTAATAAAAAGCTGAATGGTCAATAGCTAGACAGTAGGTATAGGTAGGATTTCAGGGCAGAGAGAGAACTCTAGGAATAAGAAAGGCAGAGACACCAGGAGACACAGAGCAAGCAGGATGTGCAGGAGGAGAGGTAACAGCCACAAACAACATGGCAGAATATAGATTAATATAAATGGGTTAATTTAAATTATAAGAGCTAGTGGGACAAGCCTATGCTGGGGCAAAGCTTTCATAATTGATAATAAGTCTCCCTATCATTTTTGTGAGCTGGCAACCCTAAGAAAAAATCTGTCTACTATTTAGACTTTTTGGAGATCAAAAAAAAGATTGCCAATGGGTGGGAAAGAGATTGTTTCTTGGCTGACCGATGTCCACATGATTAAGTACCCAGACAGTGGCAGCAAACAAATGCTGTGGCTTTTAAATCCTCTCCATATAGACAAATGAATGTATTTTTCATACCAGCATCACTGCAAGCCAAGGCAAAGAATTGTCAGATGGCCCGAGAATGTCAGATTTACAATGAGATGTGCCAAGCAGGAGAGATGCTATGGCATGCTGAAAAACAAGCTAAATTAATACCATTTGCATGGTATTTGTATACTGGCAGCGTATAGATCATTCCAGAAATCAGCCAGGATAAATCCATCATGAGCCTGCGTGGAACCGCCATCTGTATGCTGAGCTCTGGTCTCCTCAGATTCAGTTAGGGATGGTTAGGGGATGATGGTTCTCCAGGCTCAGCACAAAGTCCCACTTGGGCTCCCATTCAGCAGCATTGACATTTGAATCTGTCGCCAGCAGTGCAGCCTCATCCTGATGGCAGGATTTCTCGTGCTTTGAGTTCCAGTTTCATATTTAATCATAAGAAGTGCTCGTGGGAAAGCAGACAGAAAACTCGGAATACATTCAGTATGTCCAAGGGGGACAAACAAAATGCGGCCCCTTGGGGTTGGAGACATGGCTCAGTGGTTCGGGCCGTTCACAACTGCCTGTAATTACAACTCTAGGTGATCTGATGCTCTCCTCTGGCCTCTGTAGGTACCCACACGCACATACACTAGTCCCAGACAGACACGCACATACACATGAGTAAGAATAAAATAAATCTTTGTTTTTAAAGGTAGCGCCTCTTTGTAAATGCAAATGAGCTGAAAACTTGGAGCTAAATAAGGACAGAGAGAGGAAGGAAGAAAGAAAGGGAGGAAGGAAGAAAGAAAGGGAGGGAGGGAGGGAGGGAGGGAGGGAGGGAGGGAGGGAGAGCCAGAGCTATGCACCCCTCTATGGCAGTTGCTTTTCCTGTCCCTCTGCACCAAGGCTGTGCACTGAGGAAATTAAATCCAGGTAAAAGGCACTTCAGCAGAAGGCCATTCATTTCCTCCATCTTTTCCCAATAGGAAAATTCACTAAAGTTCATAACCATCTAGAAAATGAATCAGGTTTTTAATGGTATTAAAAGAGAGAAAGAAAGAGGAAGAAAGAGAGAGAGAGCCCCCTTAAATTGCAGGAATCCTATCTCTCAGCTCTCTGAACCTAGTCTTTCAAAATGCCTGCGGTCTAGAGTGGACCTGAGCTGGCACAAAAATAATAATAAATAATAATAATAATAATAAACATAAGTAAATATGAAATGATTATCTAAACCCAAATTAAACTGGTATCGTTTGGTCCTTCTGAGTTTATGTTTATTCATTCGTTCAGGCTGCACACATTTACTGCATCCTTTGCCAGGTACTGAAGGGGTAGGAGGGAACAGCATGGACCAAATCCACCACCTGGGCCAAGCTGGTGTTTTAGAGAGAGGCAGGCTCCCTGCTTGGTACCTGACTAATGGACCCTCAGTCAGCCTATCTCAGAGACTCCTGTACATGTGTGTCTATTGCCATGCGGTACACAGCAGTTACAGAACCTGCCTAGAAGTCCCCCACCTTGGTGCCTGCTGGACAAAGGCTTTTACTATGGAGGAAATGTCATGGATACCTCTTTAAACTTCTTTTATTTTCACTCTGCTTCTCGAGAAAAGTTGCATGTAAACAGGGAATATTAGCTTCCCTTTCTATAAAATGAGAAATAGTGATGCCACCCTTTTCGTGGAGGATGGCATATGTAACAAAAGAGACATGGCAGTGACCATGATGATCTGCCCAAAGTCCTGTATTTAATCACATTCCCTTTAATTATCTGCAAACAGTGGCCCTAAGTGGAGGAGAGAGAGAATACTATTTTTTTTAAATCCGGAACACTCCAATACTTACAAGTCCCTAACTCCCCTGTTTCCTTCCCCCACTACACAGTCACGTTTGTCATGCTTCTGTGTTGTCTCTGAATTTAGTTTTGGAGTAGAATTAGATAAATAGAAGAAGAGGACCACTGAGATGGCTCGGTGGGTAAAGGTGCTTGCCACCAAGCCTGATGACCCAAGTTCAAACCCCAGAACCTACATGGTGGAAGGAAAGAACAGCTTCCTGCCAATTGTCTTCTGAGCTCCACACAGGCACCATAGCAGGTGTGGTGTGCCCCCCACCACACACACACACACACACACACACACACACACACACACACACACACGCATGCATACACACACAAGTAAATCAATAAATGCAATTAAAAAAGAATTCAGAAACTCCATGTCCTTTTTGGAAAACAATAAATAGAAAAGGAGAAGAAACAAAAACAGAAGTAAATAAAAATAAAAAGGAAAATAGTAGAAGGAGAAAAGAAAGAGTGTTCGTGGTACGATCTTGCCACTTTTGGGTTGGGATAGCTCATCTTAACGCAAACCCAGATTGCTTTCTTGTCATCGAAAACAACCAAGGGAAACAAATGCTCTGTGAAGCTTTGTTTAAGTGTGTCGTGTGTAGGAAGGGCTCAGCATCTGGCTCTCTGTTTGGATGAAATCCACAAAATGAGGGAAAGGAAAGGAAGGGAGACAGAAACAAGTGAATCACCAGGTATCCTGAAGGTGATCTTGACTTGGGAGCAAAATGGCAAATTCAATTACCTCATTCAATAGACAGAAATGATTCCCGCCTCAAAAATACATATTTGCTGCTGAAGATCACAGTACAGCCAATCAAATCACATTCTTGATTTTATTACTAACGAGGTTAAGCTTCAAAGCCCTACATGCATCCCAGCCACCACTCTGCACACACTGCAGTCAGACCTCCCTTTGAAACTCATCAAATTCCTCCCAAAGTCACTGAAGAGCCCATCAACGAGGTTATGACACACTGCTCAAATCAGCGGTGTCTTTCATATATTTTTAAGTGGTTGTTAATCTCGGAATTAGTTTAGAATACATTACCCTTCAAGGTAAATTAGATCAATAAGGAAAATGACACACAAGCGCCGAATTGCCTCTTTTGATGTTTTCACATCCAATTCATGTGCCAAGAGTGCCAGGCAGGCTCATGGCTATGTCAGCCATCATTAATGATGAAGATCTCAAGTTGTGGGAAGGACCTCATTTTCCCTGTGTCTCCTTCTTCCTGGAAAGTTGCCCACCCAGGCAGGGAGACAGGATGAACAAGTGTGGAATGTCTTCACACCCTCAGTCTCAAGAAGATTTTAACTATTGTCGAGGAGAAGCAACTTGTCTGGTCCCTGTCACCCTTGTTGGTGACATTTCAGAGTTCTCTGCTAATAGCTGTAGGATGGAAGAAAGTAAAAAGTGGCAACTTCTAAGGGATCCAAACTAATTGCTGTCTGAAACTCTTCCCATGTGCATGTGTGGAGGTCGAGGACAAGTCTTCGGGCTGACTCGTCTTCCGTGGGTTCCCAGGATGGGACTCGGGTTTCTACCCACTGAGCAAGCTCACCAGGCCCAACACCAGACATCTCAACTTGAACACACAATTGAAAGAAAATCACAACATATTCTTCTCAAGGCTTTTTGGACCCTCTTTCCTCCAAGACTCCTTTAGAGATAGATAAAATAAGAAGACAAAGCAGAGCTGGGCGATGGTGGCGCCCGCCTTTAATCCCAGCACTTGAGAGGCAGAGGCGGGTGGATCTCTGTGAGTTTGAGGCCAGCCAACCCCACCCCCCAAAGAAAGAAAAGAAAAAGACAAAACAGAGAGAGAGACTGACAGAATATTGACCATGATTTTTTATTTTTTAACAGGGAGAAAAATAATCCTGGCTAGTATTGAAGCTAGAAAAATGCTACCAAAATAAGCTCAATTGTTTTTTAAGTTACATAAAATTTGGAAATTAAATCTTTGGAAGAGTCCTCCGATGTATTTGGTAGTACAAAAGAGAACTGGAAAGAACCCACGTTTACTGAGGCTGAGTGACAGATTAAAACGTCAAAGACCGTGGAAAGGTTGGAATTTTGCAGGTCCAGAGCCAATTACAGTGTCTTTTGTGCTGTCTTCGGGCTTCTAAATAGCTATTCCTTGTCCACCCCTGTGCCCCACCTAACACTCTGATAAACAGATAAAACCTTGGAGCATGCTAACTTAACAAAACCCTATTCTTTGCTAATCAAGGGGCTAAGGACACATCAGATAGCATCTGAGGTCTGTAGTTCAGGTTTCTACATTTTGCAGTAATGGCCATTTAACGTTTCCACCAATATATTTGCAAAGCCCTTTGATTTATGGCTTCTCATCATTCTGTTACTACAAAACCTCCATGAAACTTGTTCTACGGTGGAACATGGTATTCAGGAAGGACAAAAATGTATATTCCTGGGCCATAATCACTCATATTTGCTCCAGGATAAACCGTCTCTTGGCCTCTTTGAGGGGGGAGCTCTGAATTTGCATTGACGATGGAAAATGCAAAATAAAGACCATCACAGAGCTTAATTAACAGATGTTAAATGACAAGAACAGGATCGCCATAATGGATGCAGGGATGCCTGGAGGAACTATTACCTCCTGTGCTCCCTGTGGCCAGACTGAAGGAAGGAATCCTGTAATTACGGTATCCAATATGGAGATAGGCATGGAGAGGAACCTTTTCTTTTTCCTTTGTAAAAAGTGAGGCAATGCCGGCTCCCCAAAATGGGAAAAGTGCGCAGAGCCACATCTTAGATGAACCTTCGCCGTTTAGAGACTGAAATAGCCCACCAGTTCCGTTTCTCCTGCTTCCTTTCCAATTAGAGGCAGGCGGGAGTTGGCTCCTGTGGGGCCTTGTTTCACAGCGTAGAAGACAAATAATCCCTTAATGGTCTTGTTTCCCACACAAACACAGTGACTGACACAGCATACTGCAATTAAAAATGAAGGAGACACTTATTTGAGATAAATCATACTTTAATTGGCATTTTAAGTGAGGATGCGTTAAGCACAATGACACTGTGTGAGAGCGGAGTGCGCGCGCTCTTCAGGCGAAGTTTCACGCCACCGTTTGCTGTGTGTGGATACATTTGAGCCGGCAAGGAGGCTTCTATTTGACAACAACGGACAGTATTTCACATTTGAAAAGGATGCACTGTAATACCAGTGAGCCAGCTTCTGCCGGTTCCTTCTGGCAGTGCTCAGGTGACATTTATTCATGAGTGTCCATGCTTCTGCACTTTGGTGCCCTTCACAAGGGTCGGTGGCGCCTTCCCAGGACAGCTGTTCTACCAACGGTTCAGCACACACTTCTGTGTCCGGGACACAGCCCTGGTGAGAAGGTGCCGCCGGAAGGAAAGCGCTAACCCGGCTTCCCCACTGTTCAAGGGACATCTGAGGGACTCCCTTGCTGGATCACACACAGGAAGTGCGGGGTCCCCCACTGTCGCTCCCGAAAGGGTGTGTATGTCAATGCTTTGCGTACATGTGTGTACGTGAGTGCACCGTGCTTTCAGGTGTTTGTGAATGTGTTGGGAATGCACGTAGGGGTCAGAGGTCAGCACCAGGTGGCTCCCTCTGCCTCTCTGCCTTGCTGTCTGAGACAGGGTCTCTCACTGAACCTGGAGCTCATGGATTCAGCTAACCTGTGTGCCCACAGAGCTCTGGAGATCCACCTGCATTTACCTCACCACCACTCCAGCTCTGAGGTGACGGTTCTGCAGCACCATACCCAGTTTTTTACGTAAATGTTGGGGATCAAACTCAGGTCCATGTCTGCAGGGCAATCACAGTGCCAACTGAGCCATCTCTCCAGCACCATGAGGGGTTTCTGTTCTTTTTTTTTTAAACCCCAAATTGTTTTGTCAGATTTTGTTCCAGGCTGTCTTTTCAAAGATGATGAAACAGAGGCCTTGCGGGTATAGAGTTGTTTACTCAGGGGCAGGGGGTAAATGGGGTTCTTGACCAGTAGAAGAAGAAGAATGTTTAGTTCTTGGCAATGTTTGGGCAGATTTGCTACAGACCTCTCTAAAAGCCTGGATTTCTCAGCTCAAGCTTCCTTAGCTGTGGCCTGTGTGTGTGCACACACACAAAGATGCACACGCACAAATAGATGCATATGTGCACACATATACACAAATGTGCACACATGAGTATCCACACACAAATGCATACAGACACATACACACACACACACACACACACACACACACACACACACACACACACACACATCCTGGGCAGCATCTAAGTGTGCTGCTTCCCAGTCTTGCCAGGGACCCTGAGAAGAAGAGATATTACATACCCAGGAAGTTCTAGAGGCTCCTGCAGCCTGGGGTGCTCTGAGTAGCAAATGCCTTTTGCATCTGAACCAAGAGTCCTTGGGCTCCCCAAGCAACTAGAGAGCAACAGCAGAGCAGAATCACCAACAGAAAACAAAATGAAGATCTCTGTGCTTCTACAGTTCTTGTCAGAAAGGAGAGACGTTTGCAGAAGAGGGGGTGGAGGACAAAAAGAAAACATGGTTACACTGAAAGTGTTGTGGTATCACACATCGGATCTTGGGAGTGCCCCTGTAACAATCTCATCCAGGCAGGCAAAAGCTGCAGAGCCTCCCACATCTCCATGCCCCAATATCCGTGTCTGAAAGGTCCCCAGTGAGGGACTCAAGGGGGACACTGGGGGTCCGTCCCTTTGGGTTACAGTTTATTAGGAGAGTTGGGGATGCTGTACAAAAGACAGAGAGCAGCACAGAGGGGTGGGGGCTCTGATGAGGGTTCAGGTCCATGAAGCCTCTTCTCACTGCTCTCAGCTGGAGCCAGGTATCCCAGCAAGGATGCAGCCAGGCTCTCCCTGATTCCCAGGCTGTGGGAGGAGAGGTGAAAATTCAGGGGATGGAGTCTTAGGCCCTAACTCTGAGGAAGCGCACATCTAGATGAGGTGTGCCCATTTTATGGGTGGGAGAGATGTGTCACCTCAAGTGACTTTTCGATGTCAGGGAATCTGATGGGCTTCCAGAATGTCTGACTCTCCATGTAGCATCAGGGATTCCAGAATCAATGGTGAGGTTAGAGGGCTGCAAAGGCGTGCACTT
>CABHPP010114974.1:5670-30336 GCA_902168425.1 Peromyscus attwateri | reverse complement strand
GGAACGGTCTGCATTTCACTGCAGCAGCGCACGTGTGCACATAAGGATCCTCGCAGCCATGCAACATTCTGCATTTCACTGCAGCAGCGCACGTGTGAACGTAAGGACCCTCGCAGCCATGCAACATTCTGCATTTCACTGTAGCAGTGCATGTGTCCACATAAGGACCCTCGCAGCCATGCAACATTCTGCATTTCACTGTAGCAGTGCATGTGTCCACATAAGGACCCTCGCAGCCATGGCACTGCAACACTGCAGCAGTGCATGTATCACAGCTTTTCTTTTGTTTTGGTCTTGGTTTTAGGGACAAGGTTTCTCTGTGTAGCCCTGACTGTCCTAGAACTCACTCTGTAGACCAGGCTGGCCTCAAATTGTGACTCCTGGGATTAAAGGTGTGAGCATGATACACGCCCAGCTGTATCACAGTTTTAATACTGTACTACTGTTCAGTTACTAGGAGATTATTATGCACTATTTTCGTAACTACATATGATTACAATTAACTCAAAATAAAGAATTTAAGAAGTGACTACACAGTATGTGTGTACATATAATACATATTTTCCCTTTAACCCGAATACAGAATGAAGCCCAGAGAATGTGGCACAGGGCTAATTTCTTATCTGGACTTGGCTGGTCTCCCCTGTTCACTAATGAAGTCCCCATGCTCCCTCTAGGAGACAGAGGACTCTGTTTGCCCCAAGGAAGTGTCCTGCTGTGACCTGGAGCTGGAAGTGGGCCACAGTGAACAGCCACCTTCTGACTACAGCCTAAAAATTCAACCAATGACAGTCCAGCCAAACTCTAGTCCAACCAAATCCTCCTTCCTTAGTGTGGGGCCTGAACTTCCAAGGTCCTTGTAAAAGGACTTCAAAGAGTAAGGAGCTCCCAGGGAGGCTGAGGGCAAACTGCTCTGCTTCCTTCTCCCAGGAGTAGCATCAACAGTGTAACTGTCCCTTTTCTCTTTGGGGGTGGGGGTGGGGCTATCTGCTTGGAAGAGAGGTACTGTAAAGCTGCAGAGAGCAAGAAGTTGTTGAAGACAAAGTATTTAAGTTCATGACTGCAAAGATGCTCATGAGAGGGGCCTATCTATTAATGCAAACACTTAGATCCATGATGTTTGTTTACCTTTTTGCCCTTTTAACTTTTTTTTTTTTTTTTTTAAAGACGAAGTCTGGCCTGGAACTCACTATGTAGATCTGGAATTCACTATGTAGACCAGGCTGTCTTCCAACTCAAAGAGGTCCACTGCCATACCCAGCTTATTCTTTTTTAAGTACATACCCTCTAGACATTCTTTCCAATGCAAGACACATTTCTCACATATAAACATAAATGCTACATTCAAAAGGCTGGCTAGTCATATATTTTTCACAACAAAAAGATAAAATCCTTCAAGTCTATGAGGACATTTTTATTACACCTTGGAAGGCAAGGCCTTTCTAAATAACTGAAACCACCAATGAGAGCAAAGCGGATGAGAAGGCATTCAGATGCCTCCTTGGTAATAAGAGATGGAGCCGGGCGTTGGTGGCGCACGCCTTTAATCCCAGCACTCGGGAGGCAGAGGCAGGTGGATCTCTGTGAGTTCAAGGCCAGCCTGGGCTACCAAGTGAGCTCCAGGAAAGGCGCAAAGCTACACAGAGAAACCCTGTCTCGAAAAAACCAAAAAAAAAAAAAAAAAAAAAAGAGATGGATTCCCACAGTCCTCTGGGATTTGCTTTTGTTCGTTCGTAAAAAGATCAAGCAAAGCTCATGAAAATCTCAATAGACAGCCAGGCACGAACAGTAAAGTGGACCAGCACTACAGATCCTGTGCCACCTCAACTGATCTGTGCTGGATTAAGACACTCTCTGCCTACCTGCCCCCCAAAGGGTCCCACCTGGACAAATATCTTTGTCACTTCCCACAGGTTAAAGCCACACTGTAGGCTTGCCCCATAAGCCAACAACAACTTTTTAGCTTTCTCATGGTTACAAATCTGCCATCTTGTATTACTTGATGGCAAGGTCCTATGCTAGACTGCTCCCCTTGGTATCCCCTCATTTGTAAGGTCCAACTCTTCTGAAGACTGGAAAGCTCAGGGAGCCCTTCCTGAGCATGTTTTAGAGGTCTCTTTGGGAATACAAATCTGTGTAGTGGGCCAGGTGTCTGTCCAGAACAAGAGAGTGCTAGTTCTATACTGCATCTTCTTCCCTACCATGCCGACTGGTGTCTTTTGCTGCCGAGGGAGGAAAGGGAACTAGCGGGAAGGTGAGAAGCAAACTGGAAGGCCAGCCTCACACTGGGAATCTCTTGCAAATGTCTTTTTAATCTGGAAAATTCTACTAAATCTGTGAGGGGGTCCTGAAGCCTTCAGTTTTTGTTTTGCTACTCTGCCATCTGTTCTTTGGTCTACTGCATTTCTCTTTTTTAGTGTGCTGCAGCACATGTCTGTGATCCCAGCCTCAGAGGCAGCTAAGGTGGGTTTCTGTGAGTTCCAGGCCAGCCAAGGCTATATAGTGAAGCCCCTCACAGCTCTGCAGAGTCCTCCAAGGTCTGTATTCTAATTAAATTAGTAGCAGCTCTCAAGTCTGGACAGCAGCATCACCGACTCCTCCCAGTCTTCTGCTCCAGATTCCTGTCTCGAGCCAGACGGAAGTGATTCTGTGTTTCCTTCCATCTGATTCAGTTTCAGTGATCTTTTGATACTGGGCATTTTGAGTTGGAAATACCATCACAGCTAGATAAAGCGAACTCATCAGCTTCTTCTGAGAATCCACCTTAGAAAACACTGACGTGGGAAAAGCATAGGGCAGCAGGCACAGAATGCTGTGTCCCACCTAAAGAAACCCGCTGGAAATTTACCCCTTGAAATGTGCCTTCCTAGTGACTTAGAAACTTACAGAAAAACTGCAATCATCTAGCAGTTCAACAGGGAACTGGTTCCAGGACAACGCCTGCCCAAACCCCACTACGTACAAGCCTGATATATCAAATGCAGTGTTTGCATATCCTGATGCCATAGAGCACCTAGAACACCTACTGGACACACTGTAGCTGATGTAGACAGTTGTTATACTGTTATCATTTAGCTCAATCCTCGCACCAAAAGGGAAGAGGGGGCATTTACGCTCAGCACATACACATCTTTTTTTTTTTTTAATGGTCATATATTTTAGTATTTTACTCAGTTGGGAGAACAGCGGGCCAACTGTATAAGCATGTGCGGAAGATCAGCCAGGGCTGTGGGTGGGCAAGAGTGTTGAGCATGTGCGAGAGCTTTGGGTTAAAGAGAAAGGCAGGAAAGGGCAACTGTGGCAGGGAGACAGATTAGCCAGTTCTCCAATATTCGTGCATGAAGGCATCACAATGAATCACACGATTTTAAATGTGTTTTTAAAAAAAGAAAGGGAAGAAAGGAGCCAGGCTTTGTGGCTGCAATCCCAGCACTTGAGAAGTAGAGGCAGAAGCATCAGGTCATCCTCGGTACTTACACGGTGAGTCAGAGGCCAGCCCAAGCTGTATGACACACTGAAACAACAGAAAGAAAGCTGCAAGCTCAGGCCCTATTACAGGTGTCCAAGCTACACAGAGAGGAACATTCTACTGTCACCACACCATTCACCGAGAGCTGCTGCAGCTCTACCTGCTTTTAAAATGGGAAGCAAGTCTAGCTCGTGCACTGCCTGAACAGACAGACCTGGAAACTATGTCCTGATGGCTTGTTCTGCACATGAGCCTGGAGCAGTTCTGAGGGGAAGGGAGAGCCGCCTCCCTAGCGCTGGGACTAAAGGCGTGCGCCAACACCACTGCTGTTCCTTAGGAAGTTGTCTCTAGTCTATCCCACGCCTACCCTGAAAGGCATGGCACTTCCTCCACCTCTTCTCTTGGCAGCTGCCTGAATTTTCACCTAACCTGTACTGTTTTGTCTTAAATTAGAATTGTTCTCAAGCTTAAAAACAAAACAAAACAACAATAACAAAACAGGGCTGGAGAGAAGACTCAACAGTTAACAGCGCCCGCCCGACATGGTGGCCTACACCCATGTGCCATCCTAGTTCCAGGGGATCTGATGCCCTCTTCCGGCCTGTGGTGTACTACAGAACACACAGGCACAAAATACCCTACAAATTATATAGAAAATGTTTTTAGAGACAGGGTGTCCCCTGGCTGTCCTGGAACTAGCTCTGTAGACCAGGCTGGCCTCCAACTCACAGAGATCCACCTGCCTCTGCCTCCTGAGTGCTAGAATTAGAGGCATGCGCAGATCTCTGAGTTTGAGGCCAGTCTGGTCTACAGAGCAAGTTCCAGGAGATCCAGGGCTACACAGAGAAACCCTGTCTAAAATTGTGTGTGTGTGTGGCCTGGGTGAGTGAGGCAGTATGCTTGTCTAGTGTGCACAAAGCCATGGGTTTGATCGTCATTACCACATAAACTGGGTTTGGGGGTACAAACCTATACAAACTTAAACTTGCTTTGAAAGAATTTCTGCATTATTTGTGAGAAACTGGTACCATCTAAATCAGAGGCCAAATGATTTAACCAGTCAGTAATTCCGAATCGTCTGAAAACAGGACAATGCTAACTGACGCAGAACCATCAGTACTAGGAGAATCACAATAATGTCATCAATTCTCTCAGCTGGGGGAGAATGCAAAGCCTCCAAAAGGAACAGAGCATTCTAGACGATGCCACTGAAACGAGCTTGGTCACTGTGGTTCTCAACAGGAACTGCCCAACTGCGGGAGGTACTCAGTGACTGGGGGCTTTCCTAGCACCCACTGAGCACAGTGCCCAAGTGGCTGTCTTGCAATGCATAGGAAGTGGAATGAAGAATTGTCTAGCATCCCACTGGCAACTAAACCTCCCAAAAGACATTTAGGAGCGTTTGTTGCTATGACAGAGGTCCCAGTTTCAGCTCCCAGCACCCACATGGTAATTTAACTCCAGCTCTGAGGGGATCTGATGCCTTCTTCCCAGGACAGCAGGCATGCATGCACATGGTACCCATATATACGTTCAGGCAAAACACTCATACATATAAAAGAAAATCAATCTGGAGGAGGAAAAGATGACTAAAAACATACACAACAAACTTAAAACTTCAACAATGATCTAAGCACAGGGGCCGGAGATGGCTTAGCTGTCGAGAGCGCTTCTGCTCTTGCAGAGGAGCAGTGTGTGGCTCCTACCACTCCTATGGGACAGCTAACAACCACGGTCACAGCTGCTGGTAACTCCAGCTTGATGGGGGAGGGGATTCCCACACCCTCTTGGCATCCGTGGACATTTGCACACAGGTGGAGCACATAAGCTCACAGGTACACATACATACACATAAAAAAACCCTTTAAACAAATTATCTAAACATAACACCTATTTCTATTTTTTATATAAACACAAAACCTTTTTCCAGTTTTGGCGAACATTTGTTTTCAGATATTCCACTGGGATGGTTAATTTCACGTGTGAGCTTGAACGGATTAGGGTATACCCAAAAAACTGGGTGTTTCCTCATGTGACAATGAAGAGGTGTGTTTGCCTGTGTATGCACACAAGTGGAGGCCAGAGGTCAATTACTCACCACCTCATTCATTCATTCATTCATTTTGATTTTTCAAGACAGGGTTTCTCGGTGTTACAGCTCTAGCTGTCCTGGAACTCACTTTGTAGACCAGGCTGGCCTCGAACTCACCAACAGCTGCCTGCCTCTGCCTCTGGAGTGCTGGGATTAACGGTGTGTACCACCACTGCCTAGCTCACCTCATTTGTTTGTTTGTTTTGGAGACAGTCTCTTTTGCTGTGGGATGGTCTGTATGCTCTGAATGTGTTGCTCTGATTGGTTAATAAATAGCGTGCTGATTGGCCAGTAGCCAGGCAGGAAGTATAGGCAGGACAAAGGAGAGGAGAAGGTGGGGAAGTGGAAGGCTGAGTCAGGGGACGCTGTCAGCCGCAGCCAGGAGGAGCAGGATGTAAAGCACTGGTAAGGCACAAGCCACGTGACAAGGTACAGATTTATAGAAATGGGTTAATTTAAGATATAAGAACTAGATAGCAAGAAGCCTGAGCCATGGCCATACAGTTTATGAATAATATAAGCGTCTGAGTGATTATTTTATAAGTGGGCTGTGGGACTGAGGGGGTTCGGCGGGACCCGGAGAGAAACACTCCAGCTACACTCTCTATGTAGCCCTATCATAGAACTCACTGTGTAGACCAGGCTGACCTCAAACTCACAGAGATCTCCCCATCTCTTCCCTCCCAGGTGTTGGAATTAAAGGTATACTCCACCTATTTTTTGTGACGGAGTCTCTCACTGGACCTGGAGTTCATACTGATATGGCTAGGCTAGCAAGGCCCCAGGATATGCCTGGCTACTGACCCCTATAACTCTAAGCTGAGGTTACAGGTGTGCACTGCTGCATCTGGGTTTATGTGAGTACTGGAGAACTAACCGAGGGCCTCATGCTTACATGGTAATCACTTCATCCATTCAGCCATTTCCTGAGGAGTGCTCCACCACTGAGTGACACTCCTAGTCAGTAAAAAGACTTACTATTTACAAATGTTTCATTTTTCTACAAAGTTTCCAGTCTAGTATCTTTATGAATCTTTAGCTCTTTGACTTTTTCACTTTTTATTTTTAAGAGGTAGGGTCTGACTATGGAGCCCAGCTAGCCTACACCGAATTTCCAAGACGCTTCAGCCTCAGGAGCTCATTTCCATACTTGGTAAAACAGAATGACTTTTCAATCTCTTTTAAATCTAAAGTAATGTATTTTAACTAGATGGAGATACTTATCTACTTCACTGTAATGTCTAAGGTAGTAAAAACATTACATTAATGAGGTTAAGTTAACTATTTCAGACAATCAACAGGTATTAAATATGCTGTAAAAATAAAGGAGGCCCTGGCTTCAAACTAGGTTAAGGACTGCTAACTTAGTTTAGTGGACATCAACAGAACTTAAAAAAAAAAAGTCTTTAATAGAGATGGTTTTCCTGCTTTGTGCTGGTTAATATCTGTACACGTGGCACTTTATTTACTTATTTAGAGACAGTCTCACTATGTAGCTCTGGCTAGGTTGGAACTTATCACAGGGACCCAGCTGGCCTTGAACTCAGAGATCTGCCTGCCTCTGCTGGGATTCAAGGAACATACTACCATGCCTGGTCTGAACCAGAACTTCTTTAAAATGGAATAGAATTGAAGATATTAAGACCATATGTAAATATGGTTATTATTTTATAATTTTTATTTCTATTATGTATTTATTTTATAGGTACCATAAAATGTATGGTATGCTATACATTTATGCTATAGATCAAGGTCAAGTAATTCTGCAAACTACAACTGAAGTGTCATCCAACTGAAATGCTTTCTCCAGGGAACAGACCACACAGTTCAACAAGCCTCCTCTAAGTGCCTCCCACTTCTGCCTCCAGCACAAGGGTCTCGTCAGTGCCTCTGTGATTCCTTTCCCACACTCAGACCCTCGCTCTCGTACCTTCCATCTTCCCACCTCCTACACAAAGCCTTCTGCAAGTCGTTCCCTCAGCTGCTTTCTCGCCTTCTCTGTCTTTAAAAACAAACCACCACCAGTGGCGCACACCTTCAATCCCAGGACTCGGGAGGCAGAGGCAGGCGGATCTCAGTGAGTTCGAGGCCAGCCTGGTCTACAAAGTAAGATCCAGGACAGCCAGGATTGTTACACAGAGAAACCCTGTCTTGAAAAAACAAAAACAAAACCTCTCAAACATGGCGCTGGCTTTCTTAGGCATCCTAACGGAAAACTGAGCATGGTGTAATCCCAGTTCTTGGGGGGAGGGGGGTGGCAGAAGGGTCAAGAGTTCCAGGCCAGCCTTGGCCACATGAAAAGCCTGTCTCAAAAATCAGACCAAACAACAAACCCCAGAACTGGCAAAGTGGCCTAGCAGGTAAAGGGACTTATTAGTCCTGAAGACCTGAATTAGATCTCCAGATCCACATGACAGAAACAGAGAATGGACGCCTAGGAAGCTGTATTCTGACCTTGACTCATGTGCCATGCACATATGCATATACGCACACACAAACAAGTGTACATAACAAATGAAGAAATACAAAAAAAATAAAAAATTGAAAGTTGGGGTCTGGTGAGATAGCTCAGCAAGTAAAGGAGCCTGTCAGCCTGAGTCAGTATCTGGGAACCCTGTGGTGGAAAGTGAACCAACGCACATGTGTGCCACTGTTACACGCGCACAAGCACGCACGCATGCATGCACACAAATACAGTAGAACCAACTTCCCCATATTGTCCTCTGACCTACCTCCATGTGTGCCACTCCATGTAAAAAACAAAACAAAACAAACAAACAAAAACAAAACCCACATATATAATTTAAAAATTAAGGAGTCTCTTAGGATATTAAGGTATAAAATAATAGTACCAAACAGATAATTTTTAGCTCCTATCAATGTTTCTTTAAAGTCACTCTATTTCCTATCTTACTATGCACACTTGACCAGTGGTTACTGGTGTGGACGCTATGGAAGCATGGTGGTCACAGTGCTTCTTGCCTTAGTATTTGGAAGTGGCTGCCAGTAGTCTAATACCTGCTATGTGATGACAACTGGTGAACTTTCCACCTGTCACATGACTTCCAAATGTACCAACAGGGGAAAAATGGCATTTATTTATTTATTTATTTATTTGGTTTTTTGAGACAGGTTTTTTCTGTGTAGTTTTGGTACCTGTCCTGGATCTCTCTCTATAGACCAGGCTGGCTATATCCACCTGGCTCTGCCTCCCGAGTGCTGGGATTAAAGGTGTGCTCCACCACAGCCCGGCAAAAACTGTAATTTTTTAATTTTTTGGAGTTAGTTTAAGTACTAACTCCATTTTACACGCAGATACTAAGTACTTGTGCAGGTTTTAACACACAATGACATCACCAACAATGCAACAGTCTGGAACGTGACCCCTTGAGTTGGTCAATACAAACAATGCAACAGCAACTACTATAGCCATGACTGCTAATAGAATGCTTACTCAGTCCAGAGCGCTTACACCTTGGAGTATATGTGGGTGGAGCTGGGCATCAAACCCAGGGCCTCTTGAATGTTTGGCAAGTACTCTTTCTACTTCTGACTACATCCCAGCCCCTGAGCTTTAATATTATGAAAGACATAGTTTTTGTTTTTATTTGTGTCTGCGGAAGCAAGAGAGTGCTGGACTCCCTGGAGCAGCCTCACAGGAGTGCTGGGAACTCAAGCCCTCAGGAAGAGCAGGAAGTGCTTTTAACAGCTCAGCCACCTCTCTAGCCCAGAATGACTTTATTAAACATTATTTCATTTTACTTTTATGGTACAGTTTCTGGTTATTTCTTATTTTTAAAAAATGAGAGTAAGATGTATTTAAAGAAAAATTCCAGAAAATGTATTACAGGAAAGTGACAAGAAACCCAACATCTCGAATCACTATGAAAGAATGGCTCCAAGAGGTTCACATAGGTGACCAGCAGTGGAGGGGCAGCATGCCATCTGAGCCCACTCAGGCAACCACACATTATGGAGTTCTTGTGTGATAGAATTAAGTATCATAAAATATTCAGCACCTATATAATATCCTTTCTAAAAATAAGCCTCTGGAACTGAGTACCATTTAAAAGAAATATGGAGAATGAAAGAATACATCAAATACAAGCCCAAATGGGTGTAACACTAGCAAAGAAATCATTTAGTAAGTAGTGTCTCACCCTGGAATCCCAGCTCTTCGGAAGCAGCGCAAGAGGATTGCAGCAAGTTGGAGGCCAGCCTGACAGACACTCCAAATCAAAACACACCAAAAATCAACAAAATAACAACAATACCACATACACACACTCACCCCCGCCCCCCAATGAACTGCTGTCCAGCCACTCTAGCCAAATTGTTGAGTTCCAGGGTCAGTGAAAAATCTGTCTCCAAAATTAAGTATCTGAGGAATGACACCCACACCAGGCACACATCCAGTACAACATACAGACTTGTAGCAAAAGCTCTGGGTGTGTATGTCAAGTTCATACCGCAGGCCTGGAATTGACCCACAAGTCCATCAGCTTCCACTCTATCCTAGTACTGCAAAGCCCTCACCACCAAGAATGAAAGAAATGCTGATGTGCGAAAGATGTGTGATACAGCAAAGATTATATTGCAGGCCAGTGGTGGCACACGCCTTTAATCTCAGTGCTAGAGAGGCAGTGGCAGGTGGATCTCTGAGAGTTCAAGGCCAGCCTGGTCTATAGAGAGAGTTCCAAGACAGCCAAGACTACACAGAGAAACCCTGTCTCAAGGGGGGGAAAGAATCACATCAAGGTGGAGCAGCACCCATCTGAAACCTAGGAAATCAAAAGGCAGCGTCTCTGAGTTCCAGTGAGAGCCTTTCTCAAAAACAAAAACACTAACAAAACCCAGTCACTTCAAGCAGCCCTCTCTTGACTCCAGGTTGACCATCTACAGAGACAACACTGTGAACTACCCAACCAGTAAAGATTTCCTTACTTCAATATCCAAACAAACCTATTATGTCCACGAGGAAGTCTTTAAACCATGCACAATGAAGGGCAAGACAAGGCCTACAGTGGTGGTCTGACAAGCCACTGATTTGGGGTGCAAGCCTGGCGTAGCCCTGCGGCACCTCACCACTCTTCCTCCTTAGCGTAACTGTTTTCCTGCATCTTCCAGCCTTGGTCTCCTCACACTCCCTGGCCTGGAAGGCCTTATCTGCTTCTATTCTACACAGGCAAGGCCCTTCACCAACACTTCGCAAGCCCCAGCCTTCACCCAGAACAATGCTGAATTCACACACCAGAGGGAAAGGACTATTTATAACTCCCACAGGTACACCAGGAGTGTGTCTTGTACTCACTGACCATTAGAATGCAAACCTCTCAGGGACAGGAACATTACCACCACCACCACCCCACCCCAGGGTTTCTTGGCTGTCTTGGAACTCACTGTAGAGCAAACTGGTCTCAAACTCAAAATTCCACCTGCCTCTACCTCCCAAATGCTAGGATTAAAGGCCTGCACCACCACCTCCCAGCTCTACAGGAACAAAGGAAGTGTACGAAGGGTGTGGTGGGACACACTTAGAATCTCACCGCTCACAAGTACAAATTCAAGGCTAGATCTTTCTAGTAGAGCTCTAGACCAGCCAAGCTTAGTCAGACCGTCTGAAAGGGCCAGCAAGATGGCTCTGGGCGAAAGCACTTGCTCTGTAAGCCCAGCAGCCTAAGTTTGACTGCCAGATCCCACAGTGGAAAGAGAAAAGCCATTCCCCTAAAGCTGTCCTCTGGCACACGAAGATACTACTAATAAATATAAAGAGCAAAGTTACCACAAAAATATCTAAAGCAGTACTATCTACATTAATTAGCTCTATGAGCCATCCTATAAATGTTGTCAATTTAAAACAATCTGCAAGGCTATTTTCTGTATCCAGGATGGAAATGATACTTAGGAGCGAAAACAGTCTACTATGTGCAGGTACTGCCCTAAATATTCATCTACAATAGCCACTCCACACAACCATGGCCCACGGCTGCTCAGAACTATGCCTGTCTCACTAAATGATACACAGAGACCTAAGGGACTTACCCTAGGTCACAGCCAGTGGTCAAAGTGGGATGGAAAGCCAGGCAGTCATTCAAGTCTCATGGAGTACTTCACTGTTCAGAGCTGAGGAGAATTTCAGCATCCACAGGAAGCTCTAGCCACGGCGGCAGCCGTCCCTCAGTGCATCTATGACCTGGAAATTAGCTCCAAGCCTGTATGTCTTCTGGTCTCTCATGCCAGCAGCATGGAAGGAGAATATTGCCTAGAGCTGAGTCACGAGATCTGAATTCTAGGCCTTCCTTGGTCACTAACTTGTGGTGATTCAGCCCTTCTGGAGCACAGCTGAAGGAGGGGGAGGTGGCAAAGGGACAGCAGATAGAGCATGCAGCGACAACTGACTTCCTATAAAACCAAACCGCCCATTACTCCATCTTGCTTTTGAATTGATTATAAAAAAGGACTAAAATAAACTAATTCCCATAGCTAGATCTTAGGCTGGACCTGTACAGCTCTGCATGGCCTTCTGCAGAGGCCCCTTGCCACCTAAATAAAAGGCCTAGAAAACTGGGCCACAATAAACCAAAGGACAACAATAACAGACCAATCTTATACCGTCCCAAACTATCTGCCCAGGGGTGGCACTGCCCGTAGTTAGCCAGGCCCTCCTACATCAATCATTAATCAAGAGAACGCCCCCACAAGCTTGCCTACAGGCCACTCCGGTGAAGGCATTTTCTCAATTAATGGTCCCTCTTCCCAAATGACTCTAGCTTGTGTCAAGTTGACAAAAGCCCCTTCCTTACGCAGCACCATGCTCTCTCCAGGCTATTCTATTCGCTGTCCTGCCCCTTCAGTCTTGAGAATTCCCCAGAGCTTAATGACAGTCTCATTGTCCTCTCATTCTACAAGGTCTGCCCCGAGCAAGCAGCTCTACTACTGCGGAGCTGTTGTCGGCGGCGGACCAAGAGCTAAAAGGAGCTCTCCACTCTTCAGTGTTTACTGCTCCCACCTTCAAACCATGCTTTGATGCACCCTAACTCATCAAGCTAGAAACCCCGACTTTCAACTCCTTCCAGAATCCCTATGCCTAATCAATTTCCAAACCTATCTATTACCTTCCCTAGCTCCATGACCTGCTAATCTGACAGCTATCATTCTTTACGGGATGCCCTCAGACACTCATCCATGAAACTTAGGCAAGAGCTCATGATTCTTGCTACCCAGCATTACTTGCTTTACCTTAGAAGGCTGGAGCTCCCCAAAGCCTAGATTATTTCCAGAGTGAACATAGGCAGGCATGGTGGTTTCTGCCATAATCCCAGAGCACTTGGGAGGCAGGATGATCTCAAGTTAAGGCTAGTCTGTGCTACCTAACAAGACTTTGTCTCAGAAAAAGGGGTGGGTGGGTGCTAGAGAGTTGGTACGCTGGTTAAGAGCACTCACTGCTCTCACAGAGGACCCAGGCTCGGTTCCTAGCACCCTCATGGTAGTTCACAACCACCCATAACTCCAAATCCAGGGATTCTGACACCCTCTTCTGAGCCCCATGGGCACCAGGGATGTACATGGTACACATACGTATAATCCTGCCAAACACTCATGAATGAAAAAGACAAAATAAAAAGAGGGTGGGACCCCTCTTTGGTATGGTGGAGGAGGTTTATAGACCTAAAGGAGGGCACAGCAGATATGAGGGTGAGCATGGCCAGACACAGAGCCATGTGAAGAGTTCAGGGTGAACACCATCGGCCGACTGAACTGGGCCACGTAAGCAGAGGCAAGAGAGGAGAGAGAGAACCCGGAACAGCGGCCGCAAAGGCCGGAAAAGGCCAGTGGAGACAAAATGGCTAGGATATACAGGGAAGAGCAGCTGGGGGAGGGCAGCTAGCCCAGTCTGTGGGCTGGAGACGTTCAGGGTAAGGGCTGAGGTGTGCCAGCCAAGAGGACCCTGTCACAGGACTGAGGGATACAGGGAGAAGCTGGCAGCCAGAGTCAGCTTTGATGTTAATAGACACCTCAGCTGGCTGTCAGGGTTTGAGACCTAACAATTCACACACAAAAAAAACAAGGACCATCCAACTTCAGCCTGAGGACTAAACGTGGCCTGTTAGCTAACAATAGTATTTATACTTTTAAATGACTGGGAAGCTTTTAAAAGAATAATATTTATGGCTAAGGGTGTGACAGAGGGCTTGCCTACCATTTCCAGCCTCCGGGTTTAACCCACAGGACAGGCGAAATTAAATAAATACAGCATTTAATGTGTTTGGAAAGGCCAGGGCATTGGTATTTCAGCGCCCTAAGACTGACTGGCTCTCACAGCCATGCTCATCTGTCTCTCCGTCATCGCTGGTTGTTTTCATTACACAGCAACAGAGTGCGGCAGCCGTAAGTCAGACTCCAGGGCCCACACAGCCTAATGCACTAGCTGGCCAAACACAAAGTTTGCTGACCTCCAAAACAAAAGAAATGGACACTGGCTTCGGTTTCTGATAGCATTTGCTCCAAAATTCTGGCTAACATTTTAGCATTTTTTTATTCGTGTGACCTAGGACAAATAAGCCTTCAGCTTTCTAATCTACAACACAGACTTTGCTGAGTTATTTTGGCTTTATTGATGTAATTCTGCATGAGTGCGGGTTTGCAGTCCACACATGTGCTGTGCCATGCATGTGCACCCACACCCACACCCAAATAAAATTGTAATAGGTATATCATATGACTGCCGTGACAATTAACTGGGTCATATGAAATTCTCGGACTCTAACAGACACCTGGTGACTGTCAGTTTCCCCCTTTCCTGCTTCCCACTGCCGCTGCCAAGAACCCTGTAGGGAAAACGGGCAAGTCCATCAATACTTGAATGACAAGACGATACCACACAAGTCACCTTCCAAGCTAATCCCTTTGTCCTTGAGCTCTGTACCATCTACCCTGAACCCTCTGTCACTTGCTGCTAAATATGAAATCCCTTCTCTATTTCCTGTGCTTTCTTCCTAAGAAAGCGCCAATCTCCAGGCTTCTGTGAAGAAGGCTATAAAATGCTCACCTTCAGCCTGGATTTCTCTCCCCTGAGCAGTGTGTGGATTTCCTAACCTCTGATTTCTATTGGATGGACCACTACCACCTTTAATTCAAAATGTCAAAAGCCGAACATGGTCCCCCCACCCCCAGCCGTCCTTCTGCTCCCCATTTGCTAGAGGAAGCTGCTGTTCTTCCAGCACCCTCTCTGCCCCTTGCTCTCTTACAATGAGACTCAGTCCTGTCACCCTTTTCCTTTCTGTTCTGACTGCCACTGATAAACCGGGTCTTCTTATTTCAAGCTCATTTGAGCAAAGAGCCTTTAGGCAGTCCCCCTGTCAAAGGTGCCAATCGATCCCGTTCATGCTAGCACACGAATCTTTCTAAACTCGCCACTTTTCTTGAGAGCCTTTCTCGGTTTAGTTTTTAAGACAGTTTCAAGTAGCCCAGGCTGACTTGGAACTCTCAATCCTCCTGCCTCAACCTCCCCGAGTGCTGGGATTACAGATGTGTGTCACCATGTCAGTTTATTAAAACTCCGAGGCATAGTCCCTCCTCCATCCCACAATCTGTATTGACAGTGATGAACTGTCTGTCTTTCCGTGGCCACTGAAATCTGCCCTTCTACCTCCCTTGTTCCAACCTCCATTTCTCCCATGATAAAAACAGTGCCATCTTTCATTCCTGCTGCGTTCTCTAACTCACAAACCTTACACACATCACCCTCAGAGAGGCTGCCACTACCATCCCTCTTTACAGAAGAGAACCGGAAGTCTGAATAAGGGAGTCCTTGTTCCACTTCCCCTTTGGAATCCAGGCAAGTCAATCAATGTCTGGAAGACACTTCCCTCCTACTTACACAGAGGTATTCAGTTTGAGAAGCTGCTCTCATTGACTTCAACCCAGCTCCTCTTTTTGGAGCTCTGTATTTTGCCTCCTACAATTCTCTTACTTCGTTCCCTCCACCCAACTCTTCCCAAAAAACCACACAATTTCAAGCAGGAGGTGGGGATGGGGTGGTGGCACAAGCCTTTGATCCCAATACCTAGGAGGTGGAGGCAGTGATCTCTGAGGCCAGCCTGGTCTACAGAGTGAGTTCCAGGACACCAGGGCTACACAGAGAAACCCTGTCTCGAAAAACCAAAATAAATAAATAAAAAACAACCACAGAATTTCTTTGTGTCTTGAACTGAAATGACACCCTTTGGGAAATACATTCTCTGATGAACACCTTAGTCTACCTGCCAGAGCTATGGAGCTTGTAGCCATTTAGATGTGACACTTGTCCATCCCAGTCAGACTACAGTCTGTGGCCTTACAACTGTGGCCTTTTCTGCTTCTGCTCTCCCATCAACCCCCTCAAGTGGAAAAGCATCCTCTGTAACTTAGTGCCCATCACCAGAGCTTCAATCTGAGGACTCAATGTTTGGGATTGGGCAGGAGAGGGCAGGTTCTCAACCAGCAAGACACATCCCCTGAGTAGAACGGGAAATCATTTGAGAAGGTCACAATAATGTTTTCCACCACACATTTTTCAAAGTGTAGGTAAGTGCTACTTTGCAAAATTCTTGCTCGGTCCAGACCAGTACATGTGATTCCATGACTACTGGCTCCTGATATAAAAATTTGTTTCTCTTTTGAAAGCTAATGAAAACAACCCAATTCTAGGCGCAAGGGTTTAACATTCAAGTAGGGGAGACTTGTTTTCCACCAACACCTCCACCTTCTAGAAAAAACAAAAAACAAAAAAACAAAAACCACCTAAGTATAGGACACACTGGGGCTGAGTAAAACCAAACTTAAAATGACTTATGTGTGGGTGAAGTTTGCAAAGAAAGGTTTCTGGGAGATCCTTATGTGAAGGACAACACTGGGCAACCCCAGCCTCTGCCATCCATTCACCCAAAGACCCCTTCGGCTGCAGAGCTACAGAAATGCATTCCTAGAACACTCCCAACTGTCCCCAGGCAGGACATGACAGAAGGGTGTACAGGACATGGCCAACCGTGCCAACCTCATCCCCCCTTTCCACCCCAATCCCTGCCCTCCATCCACCAGGCCTCTCCAAAAGCATTCCAAGTTCACGAGCCATGGCTTGTCATCTCCCCTTCTCCTTTCAATACCCCTTTCCTTGACATGTCCTCATTCAGACTTCCCCTGAAAAGCCCCATCTTCAGACAGGCCCTCTTGATAATCTTATTTACAAGGAGATCTAGTCCCTTAACCTGCTTTATGAGTTTTCCTACTACTTGCCACCTCCAAATGCTCTACTGCATATTTATTCTTTATAGTTTATTGCAGAAACCTACACATTTTTTTCTGTAAAGAACCAGATAGTAAATATTTCCAGTGGTTTTGACAGAACTCCTCAACTATTCTATTACAGTACAAATATAGCTGAGATGACATATGAATGACCAGATGTGGCTGTTTCTCAATAAAACTTTATTTACAAAAACAGAATGGGTTCATTTGGCCTATGAACTTCTAACACAGTCTGAATGTCATGGGGATAATAAGAAACTCTTCTGTTTCGTTCAGTGTCGTATCCTGTGGCCAGAACAGACCAACATCAAACATGAAGCCAGTAACTGCTTGCAGCATGGGCGAATAGACAGTGGTGAACTACACCTTCCCCACCTTCTCGGGTGACAATACAACGGTGGTTCAAAAGGAATGAAACCGGGGCCAACAGCTTTATTTTTATTTGGCAAATGGTCCCCAGACCTTGTGTGTCTGTCACCAGCAATAATCATGCCCCATTTAAACACTTTGGTCCTTTCTCAGTCTAAGTAGAAACCTGTTAAAATGCAGATTGCTGGGCCCACTCTACAAAGTCTCCTCCAGTAGACAGATCTAGGCAGAGCCAAAGAATCTAACTTTTCAGCAAGTTCTACAACCAAGCATCCACCTTGCATTTCAGGGTCACAACTGCCCCGGAGAGTTGCAAATCCAACCCAACAGAAAATCACTAAGGGTAGGTGGGTGGCTTTTGTTTGTTTTTATTTAACTTAATGGCATGATTATTGGGGGGGGGGGGGGAGGAGGGGTCTTGGTGTGTGTATGTGTGTGTTGGTGTGGTGTGTGTTTGTGTGGGTGTGTGTGTATATATATATATATATATATATATATATATACACACACACATGTATGTATTTATATCTCCCTGGCTATCCTGAAAATGACTGTGTAGAGCAGGCTAGCCTCGAACTATGCAGATCAGCGTGCCTGTTTCCCAAGAGCTGGGATTAAAGGCGTGTACCACCACCACTACCCCAGGCTTAACTCCATGATTCCTGAGGGTGTACTTTTTAGATGACATGCCCCCTTAGTGATGCCCATACTGGTAGTACTTGGACCACACTTAGAAAACCACTGGATGGGGCTAGAGCAATGGTTAATTTAAGAACACTGGCTGCTCTTCCAGAGGACTGGGGTTCAATTACCAGCACCCACATGGCAGCTTGCAACTGTCTGCAACTCCAGTTCTAGGGGATCTGACACCCTCACACAGATATGCATGTAGGGAAAATACCAGTGCACATGAAAAAAAAAAATTAAAAAAAAGAAAACCACTGGAAGCCGGGTATAGTGGCGCACACCTTTAATCTCAGCACTTGGGACACAGAGGCAGGCCATCTTTGTGAGTTCAAGGCTAACCTGGTCTACAGATTGAGTTCCAGTACAGCCAGGGCTACACAGAGAAATCTTGTCTCAAAGAGCAAAACAAGGGTACCCAGCTAAAGGGTGAGGAAGGAAAAAAAAGAAACAATAACAACAAAATGCAGCAAACTATACTTGTAGGGTCTTACACTACCGAAAACAAATGTAATAAACACACGATGATCCCGTCATCTGATGGGGCAGAAAACATCGAGTTTCTAACAGCGAGCTGGCTCCGTGTTAAGACACTTGCCACCGAGCCTGAGGCCCTGAGTTCAACCCCCAGCATCCACATGGTGGAAGGAGAGAGCAGTCCT
The DNA here is from genome assembly GCA_902168425.1 of Peromyscus attwateri. NCBI lineage: Eukaryota > Metazoa > Chordata > Mammalia > Rodentia > Cricetidae > Peromyscus > Peromyscus attwateri. Next base: position 11,774 of record CABHPP010114974.1, on the reverse strand, counting down.
CTGACCTCCAGATAAGCTCCACAGCATGCGCTCTATCACTGAGCTCTATCCTCAGCATCTGCATTTTTAAGGCAGAGTCTGTAATTGATAGCAAGCAAGCCTTTTTTAAAAGAAAAAAACAGGATAGCTACTTGAGATCAAATCTCTTCATAATATTAATAATCTGCAGCCAGGGGTGAGGTGGCTTTAGTTCCAGCACTTGGGAGCCAGGGACAGGCAGATCTCTGTCACCAAAAGGGAAAAATAAAATAAAAGCATCTGCAATAAATGACCAAGCCTAGAGAGAGAGGTTGTCCTAGCCTAAGGGCTGAAAAATTGACTCCATCAGAAACAACTCTCCGTCCTCTGAACTACTTTAGAACTTGTCATGGAGTAGCCACGATTTCACAAGGTCTGCACTCCAAACCCCTTCCTCTTCTGACCTTAGGTGATCAAATGGATTATAATTAAAACAAAAAACCAGCAACAAGTATGTATATTAGCCAGGATGGCTCCTACTGTAAACCCCCTGGAGCTCAGGTAGGAGGAACCAGTGAGTTTAAGGCCAGCAGAGGCTCACACAAGACTGCCTCAAGAAACTAAAAGACTTAGTTGCTGTTTATAAAGTGCGTTTCTACTACCGAGATGGTTATAGTTTGCTAATGTAGGTTAGAAACATTTTTAATAAAGAAAAATCCAGAATGTTACTAAATAGCCCAGTAAGCAGAAGGCAATATTATACAAAAGTTCACTTACAGATATGATGAAAAGATGAACTCACAAATCTATGCAGGAATCTAAAGATGAAACTCAGCTGAGAACTAGTATCGCTACATAAACTGTCCACCAGATTTAAGATTGCATAAACAAATGTACAAATATCTTATTAAGGGCTGCAGATGTCATTCAGCGGTGGAATACCTGCCTGGCCTGCACGAAGTTCTGAGTTCAATTCCTCAGTTCAATTCTGAGTTCAATTCCTCAGCAGTACCAACAAACCAAACCAAGCTAAAAGACTCTATTATTTTTTTAAGCAGGTGTGATAAAACATGCACTCACAAATTTGGGGTGTGGATGCAGGAGAATTCAGAGTGCAAGGTCATCTTTGGCTACCCAATGAATTTGTGACTAGCCTGGAAGACATGAAACTGGGGTCTTTTGCATAAAGATTTATTTATTTATTTACTGATTTTGGTTTTTTTTGAGACAGGGTTTCTCTGTGTAACAGTCCTGGCTGTCCTGGAACTCACTTCATAGACCAGGCTGGTCTCGAACTCAGATCGCCTGCCTCTGCCTCCCAAGCGCCAGGATTAAAGGTGTGCGCCACTACTGCCAGCTGAAGATTTGTTTTTATTTTATGTGTCTGAGTGTTTTATGTACAGCAGGCATGTGCGCCACATGCCTTCCTGGTGCCCCCAAGGAGTCTGTCTTAACTCTTGAGCTATCATCTCTCTACTCCCCAAACCAGGTCTACAACAAAAACCACCAAAATACTGCATAATTCTAATGTTACGAAGGCATGTTGTAATATTAGGGCATTATTAACTTACTACAATTAATAGCACCTCATTTTAATGTAGCTACCAGAGAATTTAAGTCACATGTGATGTACAACTATAATCCCAGCACTTGGGAAGCTGAGGCAGGGGAATTGCTGCTAGCTTGAAGCCAGCTTAGGCTATCAACTGAGCTATATCCCAGTCCCTCTTCTGACCTGTGCCACCACTATGTCTATCCATAACTAGAGCCACACAAAGATCACACAAATAACTACCAGAATCTGGAATGGTCAGCTGATCGGCAGGGTACCTGCATATGAAAACCACCCTCCAGCCAGGAAAGGCTACGTCTACAACAACTCTTACACAGTGCGTGCTGCCTGCTTCCCTTCAGTGTCCTTAGCTCCTCAGAGAGCCCAGCTGCTTGCACTGCCAAGCCTAGACAGGCATGGAGGGGACACTGGTGGACCAAGGATGACAGAAGGGGGGTCTAGCTGCTCAGCCCAGCAGTTGTTAGTTACATAAGCAACAGGACCGTACAAAGCCTGTAATGCAAAAACTAAGTGCTTTGAACACAAAATTAAACATTTAATCCCTTGAGCTCTTTTCTCACTAAGCATCAAATATAATTACAAACCTATGAGGAATAATCTATTTTAACATACTTTTACATATGCAGATGTGCACCGAGACTTCAGAATGGCACCACGGTTTAATACTGAAAAGGAAAGAAATGAACCGCTGGGCAGAATCAGACTGTGAAATGTAAATGAAAATAAACTTAAAGGAGGAAGGCTCGTGCAACTGTTGACAAAATATTAAAATACTTACATGGTTTAACTACCTTGTCATAAAACATAAACTTCAAGATTAATTCCAGCACCCTGGAAGAGAGCCCAACAGGAAAGCATTTAATTTCCAGACATGTGTTTCAGACCCACTGAATAGTACCATCTTCTAGCAAGGGATCTACAAGCTGAGGCAAGCACCGGATGCCTTTGAGTGGCACCAGGGTAGGCAGTCCATAAGTACTCACCGAACCAACAATAAACGGACCAACAATTCCAACACACAGTACACTCAGCACAGAGTTAACCTGACAGCAGAGGCAGCGCTGAGACCAACACTGCCCTGGCCATCCCAGGCACGGCCGAGGACTCAGCTCCCTGGACTGTTTCTGCTCTGGGTAGTTCGTTCATTGATCCTCTTTCCCACAATCCCCCTTCCTGTTGGTTAATCAGCATCCCCCAATAAAAACAGGAGAGGATTTCCAGGCTTGGTTGTTTTAAAGAGGGCTCTCAGTAGCCAGATACTGGTGGTGGTAAAATTCCCTTTAATCCCAGCACTCGGGAAGCAGAGCCAGGCGGATCTCTGTGAGTTCGAGGCCAGCCTGGTCTACAGAGCAAGGTCTAGGACAGGCACCAAAACTACACAGAGAAACCCTGTCTCGAAACCCCCCCCCCAAAAAAAAACAACAACAAAAAATTCACAGGTAATAAATATTATTCCTACCTAGCAAAGGGAGGGGAGGGCAAAAGTAAACACTGTAGAGTATCCGGAGAGATGTTCCTGGAGGGCCCTTAACTTCGAAGGCAGAGATGGCATTGTATTGGTCTTTAAGGAACAATAAACAAGTCATAACCAAAAGGTGAATTACAGACTTTCTGGGGTATTGGGGATCTAAATTCAGGCCATATGCTTATGCAGCAGGGGCTATAGCCACTGAACCAGCTCCCCAGCCTCAACTTAGCACTTGAAAAAGATTCTCAGTCAAGCCCAGTGGCTCATGACTGTAATCCCAACACCTGGAAGGCTGAGGCAGGAGGACTACTGTGAATTTGAAGCCTGCCTGAGCCATCATCCACAGTTAGGTCTACATCAGCCTAGGTTACAAAGCAAGGATGTTGTCTCAAACCAAACCAAACCAAAAAGTAACAAACAAAGAAAGTGATTTTCTAAATGAAAGTTCTTCGGCTACAGAAAAAGGGTATAGTTCATGCCAGCTCAATGTAAGACGAAGAGAAACACACATATACACACATGCACACATACAATTCAACAGAGAGAACGTGCAATCTAATCAGGCCTAATGTCAAGAACTCACTCACTGTTCTGTTCCTCCTAGCCCAAAGTGACATACCTGGCCCACTCTGTCAGCCCAGGATTTTCCTCTCTAGTGGCAATAATAAATTTCAAGGGTCCATATCCATCCATACTTTCTCCCCACATCCCGTAACTGCTGGTAAAGTTTGTTGGGACTGCTGGTTGGCACCAGAGCCAGAGACAAGATGAGACAATTTTGCATTACTGATGGACCCCCCCCAAGCTCTGCTCTGCTCAAACTCAAACAACTGCCTAGGCGGTGACCAGCACTAAGAAGCACCATACAGGATGCTGGCCATAGCGATTCATCTCTTGCTGAGTGCACTGGACACTGCGCCTCCTGGTGTCTGCTTCCCAGGCCACCGCACCAGGCCTGAGTGGTGTTTTCTGTTTCTATATAATCATTGCCAAGTTCCATACTCACTCTCTCTCCTAGGCCAACACCTGTCTGGCCTCCGGTCCTTACAATCGAGAGTACCCTGTGTTTGTTTTGACCATTCACATCCTTCCCAAGTAGTTTTTCCTAGGTAAAACCTAAGCCTTGGAAATGGTCTGCTTTATTTTATTTTATTGTACTGAAGATGACCAATACATAACAATGAACACATTTAAAAACTGCTGAGCTCTGTATACTTATGGACTCTTTCCTCAACCTTAATGAATAACTTCAGTGACTTAGAAAAAAAGTTATTTAAGGAAATGAAAAAGGTTACATCCCTTAGGACAACATTAAAATTAATACGAAATTACTACTTTGCATGTATGTATGTATGTATGTATGTATTTGGTTTTTCAAGACAGGGTTTCTCTGTGCAGCAGCTCTGGCTGTCCTATAACTCGCTTTGTAGACCAGGCTGACCTCAAAATCAGAGACCTGCCTTCCTTGGCCTCCCAAGTGCTGAGATTAAAGGTGTGCACCACCACTGCCTGCAATTTTTTTTTAAATTACAAATAACACTCTACTTTTCTGAAGTATAGATGCTTCCTTTGAATGCACATCCAAGAAAGTAGCCTCACAGCAGTAATAATTAATTATGCAATAACATCTCAGAGATAATTCAATAATCTTCACTAAAAACCTGTGGAGCCAAGGCATGGTAGCACACTCCTGAAATCCTAGTACTCAGGAGGTGGAGGTAGAAGGGTCAAGAGTTCAAGGTTAACCTTGACACATTGTTTGAGGCCAGTCTGGGTCACATGAGACTATTTAGAAACAACCAAAAAAAAAAAAAAAAAAAAGATGGCTCAGTGTTTAAGAGCACTGGCTGCTCTTCCAGAAGACCTGAGTTTGATTCCCAGCACCCACCTGACATGACAGCACAACCACCTGTAACTCCAGTTCCAGGGGAACCATTGCCCTCTTCTGGCGTAAGTCTGTAATACACAGACATGCATGCAAGCAAAAGCCAGATGTATAGAAACTTTTAAAAAGGAAACAGTGGCAGGGTGGGGATGAGGACCGTCCTTAGTCCCAGCACCTGGGGCAGGCAGAGGCAGACAGATCTCTGTGAGTTCAAAGCCAGCCTGGTCCACAAAGCAAGTTCCAAGACAGTCAGGACTGTTATACAGAGAAACTCTGTCTCAAAAAACCAAAACCAAAACCAACCAACAAAACCCAATAAAGTAGCTTCCTGCACACAACAGATACTATAAAGTGAACACTTTGAAAACTAAGTCACAATTCATGAGTGCACAGGCTTCTTTCTACAAGGACGCAAACCAAATGAATGGATCTGTTTGATCAGAAAGTTCCTAAGTTTGTACTATGACAAAACTTCCTTTCTAATTACAAAATTATTGGGGGTTGTTTGATTATGGTTCTTTTGTTTTTTTTTATTTTGGAGACAGGGTCTCATGTAGTCTAGGTTGGCCAGGAACTGCCTGATCTGTCTGCCTCAGCCTTCTGACTGCATACACAGCCTAATGCAAAGCAATGTAAAATTCCAAGATTAAAACATTTAAGTACTATTTTAGTACAATTTGAACCTAAATACAAAATACCAACCCATGGAAAAATATATTTCAAGTTGAACTTCATATGAAGAACCTAGAAATTAAAATACAATGTGTCTGCCGTAAATCAAACAGTGAAGGGGAAGATGATAAGGAATCTTCTCACTTACACAACTTAAGTAAAGCATAGCTCTCTGAACAGATGAAGATAGGTTTCTTCTGTATCCCAGAATCTAATCAATATTTATATGTATAATTTAGCTATCATTTGACTTAAAAGGGCTTATTGGGAAATGTTATCATTTATACTATTTTCTACAGAGAAAATATTTCACTGTTTAAAATAACCCTGGACTTTTAAATTATAACCTGTTTTTATGTTCAGGCAAAAAAAAATGTGTTTTCTCATAAATTTATGTTCTTATTATCTATTGTTTACGGAAAGTCAAAGTAGTTGAGCATGATCGCTTATGCCTACAATTCCAACCCTCAGCAAAGACAGGAGGATCACAAGTTCAAGGTTAACGTTCGCTACAAAGTAAGTTCCAGGCCAGACACATACACAAAGCA
>CABHPP010114973.1:0-15242 GCA_902168425.1 Peromyscus attwateri | reverse complement strand
ATGCCTGTGTATGTGGAGTCCAGGGGATAAATAGAGATCAAGGAACAATTTTTGGGAGTCTTCCACTCTGCTTTGAGGCAGGGTCTCTTGTTTCTGCCACTGTGGTGTGTACTTTAGGCTATCTGGCCAGAGATCTTCCATGGAATTCCTGTCTCTCCATCTCCATCTCCCGGTAGAAGTGTTGAGACTACAAGTGCACACCACCACATCCAGCTTTTTACATGGATTCTAGGGCTTGAACTCAGGCTGGCAGGCTTGCGCAGCAAGCACTTTGACCAACTGAGCCATCTCCCTAGCCCTCCAGTTCCCTTTCTTGTAGAATACGGGGATTTATAATGAATTCCATTTCCCAGAGCCCTGTGCTTCCAGCAAAAACAAACATGATTTGTCTTCCCCCTCTTTGCCATTCATGAGAGTGAAAATTCAGCTGCTCTTCCCTGCTTCTCTCTGTGGAGCTGGGCTTCAAGTCCCTGCCTCTTGAAAGTCCAGGCCTCGTCAAACCTAACATTCACGTAACAGGGAAATGTCCCATGCTTGTCTGCAGGAGCCCAAGGCCAGGGTCTGGCTCTCATTTCTCGGTTCTCTTAACTGCTCATGTGTTCATCCCAGGGCTCTGTTGAACATTTTCTGGGTGGTACCATTCCAGAGGGGCAGGACACTGGCTTTGAATCCTACCATGCAGTATGATCAAACAGTGACAGGCACCAGGGTTAATGTTGGTGACTCCTGTCTCGGAGACAGTGCTATCTGAGCCGGTGGGCTCAGGTGAGGAGTAGAGGGAAGAGTGTTGGGGACAGAGGAACAGCGTGAGCAGTCTTGAGGGGTGAAAGTTCTGTGTGTTAACGACTAGAGAGCTAGCAAGTAGAGTACCCCTGAAAAACCATGGTGGGGAACTGTGGAATGCAATACCAGCTAAGGTCCCTTTAGAGTCAGGAATGGGTGGCACTTAGAAGCCACTGTATAGGGCAGGGTTAAGGAGGGAGTGACATGATCAGTTTTTGTTTCTTTCTGACACTTAAGGACAGTGTTACAGGTGGGTGAGTTTGGAGCAGGGGGTCTGCTTTGGAGACACTGTGACTGGATCCAGAGTGAAGTTGGTACCATGAGGAGTCCAGAGTCCTATGGGAAAACTAGACCCTGATACTGCAGCCAGTGGGTTGGGAGGCCAGGGCTTGGGAGCTGGGAGCCTAGTAGAAAAGCAGGCTTACAGGAAGACACTGGGGAAGGGCTTGGTTAGAAGAGCTCCGTTTATTAAGATAGCCGTCATAACAGGTGGTCAAAGAAATGGCGATTCTGTGCTGGGGAACTGGCTTTCATTTTACCTAATTTTAATTCATTTAAATGTAAATGAACTAGGAGGAGCAGAGCAAGAGGAAACTATTCAGGTTGTAGCATATGAAAAGAATCCATGTTTAATAAAAGTGGGGGGAAAATAAAAAAATGTTAATGCTGCAGTTACTCTTAGAACATTCCGTTTCGGTGTTCCCTTCCAGGGTGGTGAGGTTAGACGCCTCCAAGTCATCTGAGTTGAAATGTTCAATGGTCTGATGTTCCACTGGGCTTGGAACAGGAGGTCATCCTTCCGGAGTTATCCTGCTCCGCCACTGGCACGCTGGGCATCCCTGGGCAAGTGGTTTTACCTTTCTGACCTTCACTGCTCTCATCTATAAAACAGAAAACCTTATCTAACATTTATCTGCCTTGGGTGGCGGGTGTAAGATCAGAGCTAAAGAAAATAGGGAACTGGCCTAAGCCAGGCACTCAGAGGGTCCATGTGAGGTATTCTCCCTGCATCTGACTCCTGGTGATTTCCCCCTGGAAAGTACCCAGGAATGACCTCAAGGACCTAGCTCTGACCTTGACCCAATCTGACCGTGGGTGGGTCCATCCCCCTGTCTGACCTCAGGCTTCCCGTGGTGACCTGAAGCCTTCGATCAGGCCCTCCACTTGGGAGATTACAGATTTGCCAAGGTTGCAAGAAGGGAGCAGGTGCCACAAGCTGGAATTCAGCCTGAATGGGCTTTGCCACGCCACCCACTGCCTTTTCCATAGGTCCTGCCGGGGCAGGACCCAAGTTTGTAGAGGATCAGAGTGTGACCTGACCCTCTCAACTAGTCCTTACTCCCACCCCAGCTTCGCACTGACCTCAATCTTTCATTGTTGTTTCTTTAAATACGGGCAAGGTTTGCCGACTTCTGAACTGTTGGGAAAAACTAATGTTGTCTCATTAAAACTGCATTGTTCACTTGTAGTGAAAGGGGGCAGGCAGAGTGGGGACCCATTAAACTTTTATACCTGACATGGAAAACTATTAAAGATTCATAATTGCAATAAAACTCCTTCATAGAACGGGACTGCTAACTGTGGTGACTCTGTAATCGGTGGGGCCTCACTTGGGGCCCCAAAGTCTGCTTCAGTGGGTGCTCAGAGTTTGGTAGAGCCCTAGAGGATTCCTTTCAGTTCTGTGGAGCTCTGGGAAGGGTGAGGGACCAGAAGCAGGAAGCCTTGGGTCCTTTCCCTGCGTGTCCCAAGAGGACAATCCTGTCTCTCTCTGCTGAACACATAGATGGAGTTCTTGGCAAACTTCTTTCCCGTCAAGCTTTGCTGAGGGATCTCCGAGCCACTGCCACCCACCCCAGCTTCTTCTCTCTTCTCCTTTCTCAAGCCCTGTCACCAGCGTGAATAGAGTCCCTACTGCGTGTATGTCGTGAAGCCCAGGGTAGGCAGGGTACAAGGTGAAGGAAGAGTAGGCTGGCTTGTTTGTTTCCCTGTGACAGTGACTTGTTGGTAGCCCAGCCCAGCCTGAAACTTGTGATGCTCCTGCCTCAGCTCCCAGGCACAGGAGCTTCTTCTTTTTTGGAATTTCAAGTAAGAAGTTTTATGAGATGATTATCATTTAGAAAGCCCTTGAGAACGTTATTTTACCCTAATGAACATTTTTCACAGTCTTAAAGAAAGTCAAGTTGCTGTTGATGACCATTCTTCTGTTGTAGCCCCTCCCTACACAGACACACAAGAAACCCCCATTGTAGCTTCTGGTAATTTAAAGCTGGCAAATCTATAAAGGAGGTGGGGTGTGTGTGTGTGTGTGTGTGTGTGTGTGTGTGTGTGTGTGTGTGAATAGACGAGAAACATCCTTGTGAGAGGCTTCTCAAAGTGTGTCTTTTCTTAAAAGAGGGGTCAATACTCAATCAAGGGACAGTGCAGGCTGGGGGTACAAGGCCACATCTCCAGTCTTCTCACACTCACTTCTGGGCAGAAGCCGAGATGTCTGTAAACTGAGATGGCAATGGGAACATCAGGGTGGTCAGTGCTGGAAGGTGGTCAGCTGATGTTGGAAGCAGAAGAGATGGGTTTATACGGTGGGAGGGACTCAGGGATAGAATGGCAGGATTTAGTTGGTGAGTGAGTGATGAGGGCGTCCGCATAAACAAGAGTCTTCAGAAGTACAGCTGACACAAATTGAGTACTGATTGTATGTAGGGAGTCTCCTGTGCTCTCCATATGGCTATCCTGTGTTTGTTGAACACCTACTATGTGCTATTTGAAGTATGGGAGACACAGTATGGGCAGGCTTACTCAGGAGTAGCAACTGATATTTTCTGAGTTTTCCAGAGGCGGTAACTGGGCAATGAGGTAACTCATACGCATAGCAGGTAAATAGCAGAATCTGGAACTGGGCTCAGACTCCGAGGCCCCCTTCAAAAACCATGTTCCCAATGATCTGTTACACAGCGGTCCAGGTGGCCAGATCACCAGGGTGTTGTTCTCATTTTGAGGGTAGAGACTTAGAACCATGGAAATATCTTTCTCAGGTCTTTTGGAGGCTGCATGAGCCACCCTGCTGCCTCCGAGGGCTACCTCCCTGGTGTTCCTGTGTGGGTCCCACATTGTAGGGTGTGAATCCTGCCTCCTGGTGGCCAAGTTCAGATGGAAGCAGTGCCCTGTCCATGCCTGTGTTCCTCACTTTCTCAGAGCTCTAGAGCATGAGCCTGCCACTGGGTGGCCTGGAGGTGATAGAGCAGGTTTCTCTATGCCTCAAAATGAAGGGCGTTCCCATGGCCCAGCTCTCCCCCTCCATCACTAGTGCCAAAAAGGGTTACCATGGTGACCAATAAAATAAAGCTGCCTTCCCTCATTTATCCTTCCCCATCCTTCTGTCAGTGCCCACAGCAAGCCAACCAATATTAGATGGTCCATCACATTGCCCATGGACCAGGGTTGAGAGCACCCTGCATTGGTTCCAGGCCTGGACTCTGCCATTGTTGCCATGTGTCCTTGCCGAGCCTCAGTTTCTCCATGGGTAGGAGACCCCAGGAAAGGTTCCAATGGTCACCTTGTTTATACACACAACATCTCGCTCTGGGCTGGGAAGAAAGACTCACATCTCATAGCTTTTCTTTGAGAGGGTGAGAATAATCTCCTCCAACTTCATGACACAAGCCAAAGCAAGAGGAAGCAATGGGAAGATGGAATTCCCCATTTCCCCCACCCCTAGTGACACACCTCCTTCAACAGAGCCACACCTACTCTAACAAGGCCACACCTCCTACTCCTTCCCAAATAGTTCCACTAACTGGAGACCAAGCATTCAAATATGCGCCTATGGGGCCCACTCTTGTTCAAACACCACACCTTCCTACAATGAGAGGGCCCAAGGGAGCAAAGGAACCTAGACAGTAGAGTGACTTGGACCAGGTCAGATGCTGGGGAGGGCATCGTGGAGGGCCCAACCCTAACCCTTCAAACATGGTAGTTTCCAGCTTAGCCCTGGAGGAAGAGGCCAAAAAGGGATGAGGGAATTGGGGTCACAGGCCTCCATCTGGGTGACCTGTGTCCTACTCCAGCACCTTGCTATTCTCCAGCTGGATGGCAGGGAAGCCCTGTCACCTCTGCCTCCTCCCGCAGGGATAGGCTTATTCAGCAGGCCCAAGTGAGCATGCTCAGCCAGTCAATCTGAGATTCCAACACATGGATACTCAGGGTGTGGCTGAAGCCTGTGCTGTGCTGGATCACTCACAGGCTCAGACTGTAGAAATGGTAGGCTCTGAATCCAAGCTAGGGGGGCGAACTGACATTCAGAACCACAATCAGCAGCCTGGTCCCTATAGGTGATTTGTAGCCTCTCTTGGACCTGCCAGGCCTAAGCTGTAAGCATCAGGAGGCCCATGGCCATAGGAGTTTCATGTAATCGAGGAGTGCCACTGAGAGGACTTGTGTGGTGGTCCCTTATATTGGGGCCATGCATTCATGATTCTAAGTATTTGCCACTTATCTGAAGCTCCCATTTAACAAGGTGACCTGTATTTTATCTGGCTCCTAGTCCAGCCTCATAGGCCCATGAATGGGCTTCTTCTTTCCTGGCTATCTCCTGGTGGGATCCAGAGCCAGGCTCTCAGAAGCATGCCTGGACACAGCTGCTCTCCCAGACACAAGCGCCTTTAATTAAACTGCGAGCTGTAATAAAGTGTGTGGAAAGGAAGATTAAAAGTTGAAGTTGCAGAGGGACACTTACAAAAACAAGACTGGAACATAAGAGGTACAGCCTTGGCCATGGCTCCTCCCGAGGCAGAGACTTCAGAACAGTGCCATGACGTCTGGGGGTGCTGCCTGCCAAGCTCCGGGCAAGTGACCGTGGAGGGAGGTCACTTTTCCCTCTGCACAGTAAGGCTAACGCATGAGCAGCTCTCCTGTGCTGGGCTCAGCGGCTGGGCTTCAGAGTAGGCCAAGAGAGGTGGGCCAACGTAGAATTGACAAAATCCAAGCCATCATGAGAAAGCTGCACTTCGGAGCACTTGCTGGCAACGCCCTAAGGCAGTGTGGGGTCTTGTCCCACCTTCTTTATTGAGCTGTCTACATCATTCTCAGATGCTCAGTCTTCTAACTAGGGAGGCCAGTGGCAAGGGAGAGAGACTTGTCATTGTGGGTGGTACCAATGTTTGGTGGGGTATAGAGACAGACCCGGATAGCTAGCCATTTGGAGGAGGACAATCCTGGACCAAGGCCCCAGTTCACATGTGCCCGAGGAAAGCAGGGCATGAAAGCTGCTAGGAGGGAGGCAGGTTGTGGGGCTAGGTCATATGGCATAGATAGAGCAGGGACAGGACTTGAACCCGGGTCTGATGGTCTCTGAAGCCCTTTCCCACAGGTTTACAGTCTCCTGCATGATGACTGTGGCATTTTGAATATGAACCCACAGAGATGAAATGTTGACTCAGGAGCCACCAGATGAGCAGGTGGAGACCCAGGAAAGAGGCCACCATGGGTGGAGGAAAGGGAAGAGTGACTGAGACTTGCTGGAGAACTAGCTGGAAAAATACAGGCAGAGTTGGTGGTTGGGTCAGAGTCAGGGTCCGGCTGTTGTAGGCAGAGCTAAGGAAGGTGGCTTTGGGTTAGGCTGGGTTGGAAGCCAAGCCATGTGGTCCCCTGGCAGGAACTGGCTGCAGGAATAGAAAGCAAATGGGCCTTGGGCCAGATTGACCCAGGTTTGCACCATGTAGCTCCCCTCACTAGTGCTGTGACCACAAACAGAGGGTGAACATCCTGTTGTTTAACTTTTCCTGCAGAGAAATAAACAAATATCCCTTCTCCCTAGATACGGCATCAACAGCAAACCAGAGAAGCAGTTCCTCCAAGGTCTAGTCTAGTGAACCAGTGAGCTCACTGACGTTACCTACAGTAACATAAATGACCCCGGGGGCAGCCACATCACCGAAAAGCGCACCCCCACAAGCAGCCCGGGCCATGGATGAGTCTGACTCCCCCACTATTGATAATGCAGACTCAGACAGAGGGAAAGAAATCTAGCTGAGACTAGCCAGCAGGTGGGCTGGCCACCCCTTCAGGTTACAGCAAACCTGATGTCACATCCATGGGCTTGAGAATGTCCTGAGAGAGAAGGAGGTCTGTTGAGTCCTCACTCTTCAAAGTGGTCCGGTGCTCCCCATGGCACACTGCAGCATCTTCCTCCTGCCTCTTCTGGCTTTGTTTCGGACTTGCCTTTATTGGGGGGCTAGTGGTTTTGTCTCTGTTTTTTTTTTAAAGATTTATTTATTTATTATATATACAATATTCTGTCTGCATATATTCCTACACCCCTGAAGAGGGAACCAGATCTCATTAATGGTTGTCAGTCACCATGTGGTTGCTGGGAATGAACTCAGGTCCTCTGGAAGAGCTGCTGGTGCTCTTAACCTCTGAGCCATCTCTCCAGCCCTGTCTCTGTCTTTTTATCTTTTCATTTTAAACATGCTTGCTTGTCTGCTGTTTTATATTACAAAATAAAACTGCCTGCTTGTCATAAGATTCTGAGCAGTGTGTGCTCCTTCAGTGAGAGGCTGGGTGTCTTGGTTATTGTGGTTTTTGGTTTTGGTGGGATTTTTTTCTTTAATAAATTGAAGTGTTGCTGACATTCTAAAGTGACAAAAGAATGTGAGCTAGGGTGACTGTGATATTTTGTTGTATTCTAATAAAACTTGCCTGAAGATCAGAGAACCAGAGCCAGCCACAGAGTTAAACATAAAGGTCAGGCAGTGGTGACATACATCTTTAATCCTAGCACTTGGGAGGCAGAGATCCATTTGGATCTCTGTGAGTTCAAAGCCATCCTGGGTTACATGAAATTGATTCAGTCTAGGAGAGAAACAGAGCCAGGCAGTGGAGGCCTTGAGATCCCAGCACTTGAGATCTCATGCCTCTGCTACCAGTATTTGGAAAGCACACAAGCCTTTAATTCCAGCACTAGGAAGGAAGTGAAATGGCTGGGCGGAGAAAGGCATATAAGGCTTGAGGAGACAGGAACTAGTGCCTTTCGGCTGAGGACTCAGAGGCTTTCAGTCACAGGATTCATGGAGATAGAATCTTGCCTTCCATTCGGCCTGAGGATTCAGTAGTGGTGAGAAGTTTCTCTAGTGGCTTCTTCCTTTGTCTCTCTGATCTTTCTGCATTTACCCCAATATCTGGCTCTGGGTTTTTATTATAAGACCATTTAGCACTTGTGCAACAAGGAGTAGAGAGATGGCTCAGTGGTTAAGAGGACTTGCTGTTCTTGCAGAGGACCCAGGTTCAGTTCCCAGATCTCATGTGTTGGCTCACAACTACCTGCAACTCCAGTTCTTGGGGATCCGACCCCCCTCTTCTGGCCTCTGTGGGCATCAGGCACACATGCATGCAGTGCACACACACACACACACACACACACACACACGTTTACATAAAATAAGTAAATCTTTAAAAAGTGTGCTAGATAAGAAATCTCAACAACATAGACTCAGATATGCAAATAACAGGTGTCTACCTTCACTCCCCTCACCTCATCCTGCAGTGCGTTCATCTGACCCAGGTCTCTGAGCTGGCTTGCTTCTGATGGGGGGACTTTGGGAAGGTCATAGGTGACTTACTTTCAGAGCTGTCACTAGATAGGAAGTGTCCTTTCTAGTAACAGGAGCAGGGCTCGGGGCTGGCATTGGAAGCAAGTTGTCATTTCCTTCTTATGTGACCCCCAGGCATCCACATAGCCTCTCTGAACCTCAATGACCTCATCTCAGTCTGGCGAGAGGAGAGCTGGGACGAGGGCAGCCCATGTGATGGTGTTGGGTCTTGGCAGGTTGGGGACCAGATTCTGGAGGTGAATGGGCGGAGCTTTCTCAGCATCTTGCATGACGAGGCGGTGAAGCTGCTCAAGTCATCCCGGCACCTCATCCTGACGGTGAAGGACGTTGGAAGGCTGCCCCACGCACGTACCACCGTGGACCAGACCAAGTGGATTGCCAGTTCCCGGATTGGGGAAAGCGCCACCAATTCAGCAGGGTCTGGCCTCAGGCACAGGGTTCAGGGACCCTTGGGTGACTTTTGAGAATCAATGTTCCTCTCATCTTCTGCCACATGACTCTCAGCCTGGTGTCACCACCCCGAGATCCATTCCACTCATGGGCATGAGCATGGGCTCTTCATGTTTCTCTCCTAGCCTCCATGTCCCCAGGGAAAGTTGAAATGCAGGACTTAGGGCCCCCAGTTTCTGCCATCAAGCAAATCACCTAACTGTCTCTGGGTGCCTAGTGTTGCATCTGAATGTAGGCTCTGCCCCCATCCCACACTGCCAGAGAGGACCCCAGAAGGTATTTGGGATGGAAGAGTCTCAGAAGCCAAGCATAGAGGTTGGGTGGGTATGTGCCTGCTAGCAAGGTAACCCGTGTCACCGACGGTCCCCACCAGATGTCTCCACCTGCTGGCTGATGACTCCTAGTCAGACACCCCCAACCACTTCTTATTTCTCCCCCTCATTCCCTTCCTTTCTCCAATATAGTGTTATGGGTTTTTTTTTTTAAATTAATTTCCAACATATTTTTAAAATCAGATTTCCTGTTTAAAAACTGGATTTCTGGTTATTTCTTAAAATTCTAACCTCTTGCAGCATAAGCCTTCTTTTTCTCATGAAAATATGAGCTAGAGCCAAGGGGTCCCTACAACTTGCTTCCGGTCCTGTTTCCCCACCCTCCCAGGGGATGAGATGGTTGACCTGGGTCATCTGCCAGAGGTCTTTCATTCCGCCACACCCATGCTTCCCGACTCTCCGTTGCTCCCATGCCAACCAGAGAACCCTGGGTCCCATCAGGACAGAAAGCAGTCAGGAGAGAAAGCACTACCTTGCATGGTGTGGCAATGCTAAACATGTTACAAATTGGGAAGGCTAAAAGCCACCTCTAGGTCTTGGGGGTCACCTGCCCTTCAGCAGCTCCTAAGCAGTGACCATGATGCATGGGTGTGTGGTTTCTCACATTATTGCTCTATTTGGGGATGGGAAGAATATTTTTGAGACAGGGTCACATAGCCTAGGCTGGTTGGGAACTTGCTCTGTAGTTCAGGCTAGTCTTGATCCTCAGATCTTCCCGTGTGCTGAGGTCATAGGCATGTGCCACCATGCCAGATACAAAGCCTGGCTTTCCTGCTCCAGCTCAGCCTCTCCCTGTGTGCCCCTATTCCATGTGCTCACATGTGCTGAAGGGGTTTGTTTCTCTCCATAGGTTTCCAGGGGACCTCACAGAAGAAGGGACAAGCAAGGTAGGTGTCTTCATCTGTGGGACGTCATCAGCATCTTCCTCCTCTCCCCTCAGTTCCGGGCAGAGTACGCACAGGGATTTGCACACTGTAGGGAGCTTCAGTCAGGCTGGCCAACTGTCCTGATGCTCACCGCCTTCCAGCCACTGGGCTTGTTCCTGGGATAAGGGCAGTGAACAGAAGTCACCAGGTCCCTGTGACGGCGAGGGTGTGTGTGTGGGGGGGGGGTCACACCCAGTGGAAGACTCACAAATAACTTCAGTGCAAGCATTCAAACAAGTATCCAAGTAAAAAACAGTCTGGGAGCCATCAAGGCAAGGTGGGCATTAGGAAAGAGTAAGAGATGAGTCAGTAAACCTAGATGGACACCGAGCAGAGGGAGCGGGGTGAGCCATGCCAAAGCAAGAGCATGTGCCAGGGCCCTGGGGCAGAGTAGGGTTTGGGTTAGTGGAAGAATAGGAGAGAATGAGTGGAGCAGAGTGACAGGCAGGCTGACCTGTACTCACAGGGTTTGGGGCCATGGAAAGAGGTGGGAGCAGTGAGCAGACTCTGTAGGCAGAGTCCACCACACAGTTTGTGTTCCCAAGATCATTTTAGATGCGCTTGGCAGGGTGACAGTGTGGGCCAAGGAACCTGAGGAGAGACTGGATGGTATCAACTGGTCAGTGATGAGGACTGTTGGTGTAATTTGGAATGGGTTAGGGGTATAGATCGGAATTATAGTTTAGAAATGCAGGGACTCTTGTCACCACAGCTAACTAAGAGAGATAGTAAAGCCCAGAGGATCATATAGTGTGTGAACAGATAGGCACAAGGATACACACGAGCCAAATATGAAAGTGCCCCATGAGTGCTTTGTGACCAGAGATGACCATACAGTGCCATCAGCCCAGGGTTGGGTGGAGAGGTTCCCATGTACATGGAGATAGATCATCAAAGGACCTCTAGAAGCTGCAGCATCCCTCCACAGTGTTGCTACTGGCTCTACCAGGTCCTCTGGATCCCGAGCAGCCTAGAGTCCCCTGTGTCCTTCTGTCTTTCAGCCAGGATTTTACAAGGGCCCTGCTGGCTCCCAGGTGACCCTGAGCAGCCTGGGGAATCAGACACGCGCCCTTCTGGATGACCAAGCCCGGCACCTGCTGACAGAGCAGGAGCGTGCCACCATGATGTACTACCTGGACCAGTACCGTGGCGGTGCCATCTCTGTGGAGGCCCTGGTCATGGCACTGTTTGAATTGCTCAACACACACGCCAAGGTGACTTTGTGCCTTCTGCCCAGACCCTATCACCAAGGACCTGAGCTCAACTGAACCCTGGGTAGATACAAGGGGCCATGGCGGGATAGGATGGAGAGGGTACTCTGGATGGAAAGGATGGCCAAAGGCTTTGTGGCATGAATATGGTAGTACCTTCTGGGACTTGGTCCCCTGTGTGTGCTGAGAAGGAAGAGTGGCAGAGAAGAAGGAGTCAGGTGATGCTGGGCCTGGTGTTTGAGGAAAGACATGTGGATGCTGGAGAACCACACGGGGTTAAGGAGGGGAGAGCAGGCGTGCATGCAGCTCACTTGGGAAGAGAGGTCCCAGTCTCACCTGCTGACGGAGTTCTCTCCTGAGCGTCTGAGCACCCCCTTTGTCCCACCCTCCCCTGCAGTTCTCTCTCCTGTCTGAGGTGAGGAGCACCATCTCACCCCAAGACCTGGACCGCTTTGACCACCTGGTGCTGAGGCGGGAGATAGAGTCCATGAAGGCGCGGCAGCCCCCAGGCCCTGGTGCCGGAGACACCTACTCCATGGTATCCTACAGTGACACGGGGTCATCCACAGGCAGCCACGGCACCTCCACGACTGTCAGCTCAGCCAGGGTGAGCTGCCCCTGCCCTATCCCTGGTGAGAAGGTCGGGGTGCCGTTAAGATGTTAGCTTTTTCCCTCACTGAGCCTCGGCTTCCTCATCTGTAAGAGCCCAGCTACGGTGGAGTACCTGCCGTGTGCCGGACATGGGGACAGTGGACACATAAGAAAGACATGCCTTCTGTGGCTCTCAGTCTGGGGATCCTAAGGAAAAGTTCTGTTTTGTTTTGTTTTGTTTTGTTTTAAGTGACAGGGGCCAACAAAATGCCTCAGAGGGTAAAGGTGCTTGCCACCAAACCAATTCAGGCCCTGGGACTCATATGGTGGAGAGAGAGAACTGACCCCTGCAAGTTGTCCTCTGACTTCCATTCCACCTGTGCACTCCCTGCAACTCTGCATCCAGAGGATCTGATGCCCTCTTTTGGCCTCTGGAGGCACCTGCACACATGTGTGCAGACACACACACATACACACACACACACACACACACACACACACACACACACACACACACACGGTGAAAATGTACCAAATTGTAAAGGATAATTAGAAACTATATAATTGCGGTTCACAGGAAGATCAAATGGGGAAGGCATGGTGTTCAACTGAGGGTCAGCGCTTAACACAGTAGCGGGCATGGTGGTTTGGACTGTGGCTCTGGGTTTCACAAGAGGCCACCTGCTGTCTGTGGAGCCCCAAGCCTGGCTTGGCTTTTCCTGCCAACTCAGCAGCTCCTAATACAGCATCTAATCCATCCTAGAATGTGGTTCTGCTCCCAAGATTCTCAAGGGCAAATGCCTTGGGTCTTGTTTACTTTTTTGTTGTTGTTTTGTTTTGTATTTTTGTTTTTGTTTTTGTTTTTCCTTTTGTTTTGAGACCTATGCAGCCCTGGCTGGCCTGGAGCGTGCTGTGTAACCAGGCTGGCCTCACACACACACACACAGATCTATCTGCCTCTGCCTCCTGAGTGCTGGGAGTAAAGACGTGCACTACCACGCCCAACAACAAATGCCATGTTTCTTATCTTAGGGGACAGCCATGTAGCCTATAGGAGGGAGAGCCAGGTGGGTGGGCTGGAGGTCCAGAGCTGGTATTGTCATCCCCGGAAAGGGAGTGGAATAATGGTGGCTCTGAAGCCCGAACTCAGTAAGTTCAATGGCAGGCTGGCCTGCAGGAGGGATGAGCTACCTGTGGCTGTCTGGTGACCCCACAGGGCAGCCTTCGCTCCTATGGATCCTGGCTCCTCACATGGCTTTTCTTTAATACTCGAGCTCTGGAGTCTGACCCCAGAGATTGCCATGCCTCCCTCCGGGGCTCTGGATGGGCCAGCGACTGTTTCTCAAGTCCCTGGAAGGGCGGGTCACTTCCAGAGCTAGACAGAGGCCCTGCCCCCGTACCGCCAGGTTTCCTGCAAACACAAGCTATGAAGCACCTCATGATGAGGTGATTTCAGGCTATGGGCCCTGGTCTGCATTCTGCTTTTCACTGAGTCTGACTCTTATGACCTTGGCCTTAAAATGTCTGTGTGGAGCTCCAAGAGCCACTAAGCACATCTCTAAACCCAGGGAGTTACATGCCGGCTGCAGCTCTTGGATAGGCAGGACCAGAGTGCCACAGCGAGAGTGTCTTCTGGTCTAGGAGGCAGCAAATCTGGGCTTATGTCCTAGTCTCCTCGTGACTCAGTCTCTCCATGTATAAACTGCATAAGGTCCTGCTCGCTCTGGCTGCAGGAGCCTGAGGTCCTGAGAACACAGCAGTCTGTAGGACAAGAGGAGCCAAGAGGCCACTGTGCCAGGATGGAGCTCTGCAGAGAGTAGCAATGGCCTTCCCATCACTGAGAAGCCTTTCCTCAGGTTAGCTGAGAACAGCACCAGCAAGGACCCAGGGCACAGGGCACACCCTGGGCACAGCAGATCGCACGTCAAGAGTGGTTCTGCGCAAGAAGCTTTGGGGCAGATGGGAGAGTACCCCGAAGTCCCCTTCGCACAGTTCCTAAAATGGGGACCACTCGGAATCCGTGACCAATCAGGGCGCCCAGGACACACACACTCCCACAGGCAGAGAGGAGCTCCTGGGGTGGAGCCTAAGAGAGCCTTGCAAGTAGGGAAGTCCTCTTTACCTCTCTATGCCTCAGTCTCCTCCCTTGTAGGGAATTGTTATGCCAAATCCCCAACTTGTAGGGAGAACAGAAAAAGAAAGCAGGCTTAGGCCCAGGATGAGTACTGGAGTCCGTGGAATGTAGCCACAGCCCTCGGGGCAGATGAAGCCTTGCTTCTCCCTGCTGCCCTTTCTGCCTGGGCAAACCCCTTAGAGATGTGCTCACTGGGCCTGTACGTACTCAAAGGCTCTGGAAGGCACTGGGCTGAGGACTGCTGCCCCTCCCTTTTGTCTGTTCCCAGGGACTCCCCCGGGCAATATTTGAGGCTCAGTTCTAAGTCAGCAGCAGGTCCCTGGGGACCCAGCCTGCAGGATCAAAGTCTCCAAGCAGATTCCTCCTGAATCACTGCCTGTCCTCAGCAGGTGTGACCTGGGACAAACTGCTCCCTTCCAGCCTGCGTTTCCATCTGTGACTGGAAATGCTGGCACCAAGCCCACCCCAAGTTGCTGACCTCTGGAGACCCCTGAGAAGGATAGGGTCGGCTCCCCAAAGCAGCAGGACCTTTCAGCTTCCTCTGAGGCCCCTGCTGTTCCCCTCAGTAGGTGTGTGTGGGGAAGGTGGTGGCTATGTTGAAGCCTCTTGATCCCCCGACATTCATTCCATGTATTTTTCTTTTTGCCTTTTGCCCATCCATCCTCCCTAGGAGCGACTGCTGTGGCTTATAGACCTGATGGAGGTACCGTCCTTCTGCAGGGGTGGGGGGCTGGTAGTCCCAAAGGCAGGGCAGAGGTAGGGGGCCGAGCCCTTCCTGCCGCCCCAACCTCTGCACTTGTCCCATCCGGGAACCCAGTGTTCTTGCTACTCGGCCTGTCTCCTGGTCACCACCTCATAAGTGGCCTCAGGCTCTGGAGAATGACTTCTATTCAAATCCTGGCTTAGCCCTGTGACATGCTGTGTGACCTCAAGAAGTAGTTCTGCCTCTCTGAGTTTTAGGATCCTTAAAAGGAGGGTGATCACTCTGTGCTGTGCAGTGGAGAGCATGACCAGCCTTTGTATGTCATGGCCTCTGCCTGTCTGCAGTGTTCTCCTTCCCATTCCTCATGGCCTGTCCCCATAGCTTAGGTGGCAGATCTTACAGGAAGCCTTCCCTGACCCCTTTGACAGGGATACTTCCAGATCTTGCCTCTCTGTACTTTCGTGAACAGGAGAGATGTGGTCAGTTATCCCTACATGGTCACCAG
>CABHPP010114972.1:0-24399 GCA_902168425.1 Peromyscus attwateri | reverse complement strand
TTTTTTGAAATAGTAAGGATATTTACAAAAGCCTTCTCAAATGAAAATTTACACATTAGATTTTGAGAGATAATTTCGCTTAATTACTGTAATCTTAGAAAATAAAGCTTAGCCTTGAAAATACAAATTGTAATTCTCAGGTTTACACATCAATAGTATCGGAGCGGAAGCAGGAACTTTATTATTTAGCTTTCCCTCTCTGAATGTCGTGCTATAGCACCAGCCTCCATTGTCCTGAGTTCATTGCCAGCTGAGCATTTGCCTAGATTCTCTTCTCAGTCATCTTTAGTGCTTGGTTACTGAAGTTATAACTCAAACAGAAAAGGTATACAAAAACGAAAAAGTATCAGTCAGAGCATTAAACAATGAACCATGCTATACTCAGCCTGGGGTGTTTTATAATAATAAATATATTAATAAGTACAATATATATAAAATATAAAGTATTCTCAGAAACCTTGACTTCAAACAAAATTTACCCAATATTTTATATTAACAGTTTTCAAGTACAGTGAGATGGAGAAAAGCAGAGTACCACTCCACATTTTTATATTTCCCTTACTTTAACTAGAAAAACCAATAAATAAGGGCGGCAGGCTTCAGGAGCTTTTCAGTCCGTACAGAAATGGACTCTTTTTAAGAAGGTGTTGATCATTACATTCCTGCTAATAGTCTCATCCACACAACTAAGAGGCAGGGTCAGGAAACTTGTGCTGTTAAGTTGAAGCAGCTACATGTACCAACTTTATCATTTTTAACAATGATATTAAAATAACAAATGATTTTCATATTACAGTTACATGAAAAATCTTGATTCTTATTCATTATGATCTTTTTTAATTTAAAAGCTTTAACATTTTAATAACGTTAACAATTGTATATAAAAGTTGGGTCAAACCAGAACTTGGTTGTAGTTGCCTAAGGGTAACCTGATACCTGCTGGTTAATCACTCCTCCCCTTCTCTATCCTCTACGGCCCCAGCGTCTGGAAACTGCAGTTCTACTCTTGGCCTCTATCTAAGCAACAGTTACAGCTTCTACACACTAGTGACGTCATTCTTAAAACAAGGGTTACTATTTGCATACATGTAAGAAATGACAGGCTCTCATATCACAACTTTTAAAGTATTTTAATTATAAATTCACAAGTCTGAATATTGAGTCATTTTTTAAGAAAACCTGAGAAGTCTTAAACTCAGTGACACAAAGGTGTGCTGAGTGTCTACATCTCTTAAATTTTAAAACCAGTTCTTCAAACATTGGTGACTGAAAGAATTGAAAAGTGAGTATGATCAAAGGCTTCAATCTGCTTGTCCAATTTAACAGTCTAACCTACACATGCTTTCAATACACATTCATAGGGAAAGAAACAACCAAGAAACAGGTAACCACAATCTGGAGAGGTGGTTCTGCCACTAAGGGTGCTCCCTGCTTTTGCAGAAGAGGAGAATTTAGTCTGCAGGACCCACATCAGGTGGCCCCAGGACATCTAATCTGTGACCTCCATAGGTACCTGCACTAACATTCACAGACCCCCACACACAGAGACATAAATAATATTAAAGATAAATATTTTTAAAAGAAACAGTTAAGCTGGGCGGCGGTAGTGCACTCTGGAGGCAGATCTCTGTGAGTTTGAGGCCCGCCTGGGCTACAGAGTGAGTTCCAGGACAGGCTCCAAAGCTACACAGAGAAACCCTGTCTCGAAAAAAAAAAGAAAGAAAGAAAGAAAGAGAGAGAGAGAGAGAGAGAGAGAGAGAGAGAGAGAGAGAGAGAAAGAAAGAAAGAAAGAAAGAAAGAAAGAAAGAAAGAAAGAAAGAAAGAACCAGTTAAATACTTATATTTATGTAATAACAACTAATGAAAAAAGAGGTCATGAATTTGAAGAGAGTAAGGAGGAGAATATGGGAGAGTTTAGAGTGGGGAGGAAAGGGAGAAATGTTATACTTAATTTATAATCTCAAAAATGAAAGAAAATACTAAAATAAACAAAACAAAAAGTAAACTAAATTTCTCAGTGCATTTTCTACAACATGAAGTTGTTTAAACAGTACTGGTCAGTGTCTCTGGTTGTGGAAAGCATAACTAACTCTGGAGATGCATCTTCTTTTCTACCAATAGTAAGTTCACGGTCTTGGGATCTTCCTCTTTCTTTAACCTAAAGGAGGAACTATGTTTTAAAACCTGTAAAACCATTTACTAAAAAGAGGTAGAATAATTATTTGTCAAAATCCAGCCTTAATCTTAAAAGACAGTTCATGGTGATACAGAGGACAGACTATTATTACCAAATAACAGGAATGGATTAGCTGATTTGGAAGATCAGAGAAGAACGTGAAGACAAACATCCTGTTTTGATGTAATGGACGCACACATAAAAGACATGTTTACAAGTCATACAGCACGCCTTATGCAGATCACGGGAAACAGAAGAACACACGGCTTCTAGACGGTGACATAAAAATGATGCCAAAGGGACTACTTACTTGGTTTTACTCACAATTTTAGCTTGAGCTCTAAATAAGTGTATACTTTCCACCTGAAGTGTCTTCCATTGAACATCATCCTAGAACTTCTAACTTTTGAAAACTAAAATGCAGTTGAACTGCTTCCACTGAAAACAGCCGATTAAAAGTGTAGATATTTGTATTTTATTTAGGCATAACATGTAAAATGTAAATGTTGGAATAAAATAGTTGTGTATAATTTCTTAGACTGTTTGTATTGCTGGACTTTTATCAATACATAAACTGTTATAAAAAGCAGGCTTCTGTTACACCAATTCTTCAAAACTCAAAAAGTAATTTAAATAGAAGGCTATGAGAACAGTCTGTTTTAATTTTGGGGTTTCTATGAAATGAAATTGACCCAGCTTGAAATGTGGTTTTCTTTTAAAAACTCAAGATCTTTTGTTCTGAAAATTTAAACTAAAAAGTCTGATTTCATCTTGCCAGAAATCAAAAATCAAAATGAGCAGTTGAATTTTCTTGTGCCTCTACTCCTTATATTTACAGTTATCTTCTATATTTATTATAGATTTCAGACATATTAACTATATTTACTTATGTTTAAAATAATACGTAAACATTTGGGGCATCATTTTGTATTTTCGTGTGAAGGAACTCAGTAATTTACATACAAGTTATACAATAAAAACAATGTGTATGGGAAAATTCATTTTAATTACACAATGAAGGAAATATTCCTACAAATAAAACAAATAAGAAATATCAAACTGTTATGCTATTATTCTTGCTGGAAAACAAAATGGTACAGAATTATGTCTACCATTTAAAGAAAGGCAAACTCAAGATAGTTAAAAAGTAATTTTATGCATGAATTATTATATAAGAAATAATTTTATAAAAATTAAACTTCTTAGAAATGTGTTCACAAAACCAGTCATCATAGTTAATAGAGAATCAAAATTCTTTCAAATGTTTGTTTATGTATTTATTTTTATATGTCTGGGTATTCTCTATGTATGTCTGTGTATTTAATGCTTGGTGCCCATGAAGAACAGAAGAGGATTTTGACCCTCCTAGAACTGTAGTTAAAGATAGTCCTGAGCCACCATGTAGGTGCCCAGAAGGTCCTCTACAAGAGCAACAAGTCCTCTACAAGAGCAACAAGTGCTTTTTACCTACTGCAATGTCTCTTCATCTCTGAGAATCAAAATTCTTTGCTAAGCAGGTCCTCTACAAGAGCAACAAGTGTTTTTACCTACTGCAATGTCTCTTCAGCTCTGAGAATCAAAATTCTTTGCTAAGCAGCTTCCTTCAGTTATAAGGAACTATGAGAAGAGAGATTCATGGCCCTAAAGCAAATGGACAGTGTCTGAGGTGGGCAAACATTTCTTTGAGTGTTTATTTAAATTCAATTGTTACTGGATTCTTAGCGTTTATAAAGTCAATGAAAATATAATCCAAAAATTAAATATACCTACTTATAAATTATTTACTCAGACAAGTAAAACACTTTTATATAATTTCAAGTTGTCATGTAAAATATAGGAAAGTGAAGAAAATCTTTATTTCTCACAAGAATTAACATAAATACAATTAACTCTATCTCTATGCATTACTATTTATAGCAATATTCAATTGTTACTTTGAAAATTACTACACCAATGAGTAGTTATCTGAAAATAAAATTTGTAATTTTAAAATCATTAAATACAATTTTTTCAGCTTCATCTTTCATTTTTACCTAGCCTGCCTTTTGTTTAACTATAAAACATATCAGAAAAGATAGGCATTCAAGACCTTTGGTTTTAAATTATATTTTAGAAGAGGAGATCTCAAAGACATTTTATTACAATATTTAAATGATATGTACTATTATAATTTCATTATTATCATTAGAGATGAAAATTTAGAGAGTCTATCACTTGCTCATAAATTTCAACTACAAATTTGAATTCAGATAGGGTTTGTGTATCTTGTTTATTACAGCTCATTCAGATAAGTACATTTTTTCCTTTGTAAAATCCTATCGACTTGAAGATGATGAAAGAAGAGGAAACTGACAATGGAGCATTAGGGGCTGGGTTATCGAATGGCAGCCTTTTGCTTTTCTTTAACATGCAAAACAATTCATTGCAGATATGTTTTCTTAATAAATATTAATTGGGAAGCTTCACAAGTATTTACTTTTATTTTAATATTATTAATAAAATCTAAGCTATAAAGAAATGATAAATGCACAATAAATTAAAGTACGGGTTTATGTATATATAGATGATAGATAGATAGATAGATAGATAGATAGATAGATAGATAGATGATAGATAGATCGATAGAAAGAAATATAGATATAGTTCACAGTAAAATCCAGAAATATGCTCAGTTATGATTAACTGCTGCATCATCTAGCCAGTGACATTTTCCAAGGAAAATGGAGAAATGAAACCTACCTAAATTATCACAATAAATAGGAGGTGTTGATATTAATAAATCAATAATTGTTTAGTCTAACATATTGAATTACTTAGAAACAGTGATATTCCCTATTGTATATGTTTACAAATAGTTACAATTAGTTTTATTATTGATTTAGTGATAGAGAGATTATAGCTACATTAGACAGATCAGATTAAGAAAAGTGTAGATGGAAAAATAGATAGATACATGATAATTAGGTAGATGATAGACAGACAGATAGATAGATGATAGACTGATAAATGGAAAGATAGATATATGATAGATTAAGGATAGATAGATGAGAGAAAGAAAGAGAGAGAGAGAGAGAGAGAGAGAGAGAGAGAGAGAGAGAGAGAGTTTTTTTTTTCATGAGATATTGCTTAAGGCCCTGAAGATTTTAAAGAGGTAGTGTGAATTAGGTTTTTCTCCTAAAGGAGAGAAAAGTATGATTGGGAATAAGACACCAAGAAATATAAATGAAATAATGTGTTAAGAAGTATAAGATAGGTGATAGGGTAGGTTCATAAATGATAGTCAGGCTTAATATTTGAGCATGTTTTAATATAAGTAAATCACCTTCCATCTGTCATGATATGGGGAGGAATATTTTAAATGATGTAATGTACAGCTAACTAAGCATAAAATAATATGCAAGTCACATTCTTTTCCATTAATATAGGTATTGAAACACATCTATATCTTACAGAAACAAACTTATGCCAAGTGACCAGACACATTATACCCTACAATGAGGGAACCTTTCTGGACAATTTAACATGTGCTGTAACTGCCTGTCCTAAAATGATTGATAGGATTATTCAAAGAAGAACAAAGGACAATGATCACTGCAGTCAAAAAAAAAAGGTATAATAACCCTGGGAACCGAAGAATAATTTAATGTGGTTGGAGGAATGTGCAAACTGGAGAGAAAGTGAAACGCTGCAGCTATGGCCAGAGATACGTGCTGCAGGCTCTTATGTTCATTTAGAGACAATTTAGAGTCTGTGTGAGAATCAGTAAATGTGGCCAAATGTTCATCTACTATCAGGACAATCGCAGCCCCAGCTACTCTCAATACACATGAATTTATTTAATACTTTTTTGAAAGTCATGTTAAGGCCACAGATTGCAGAGGTTGAATATCTGAAGAGTTTGACTGACTCAGTTAGTGGTGATAATAACCAACTAGATTTATTTTCAAAATTAAATAACCACACCCCTTGAAATTTAATGAAAAGAAATGATATTTTTAATTATTAAGGACAAAGCTCAGGTAAATCAAATGAGGAAACATCTAGCGATAATGACAATACAATACCAATAGTGTCTAGATTCAATTTGTTTTATTTTAATATTAAGATAGACTTACGAGAATCATTACATATGGATGGTTAGACATTCTCACTAGAAAACCCAATATCCTTTCATAAATATAGGATTTATTTTAAAGTAACCAAATATCAGTTATTGGCAAATTATTGAAAAATGTTAATGCCTTGATGAGATTGTCCATTGGTTAGTCCTTTATATTTGCTTTCAAAGCCATTTTCACATCATCGAAAGAATCACAGTATCAAGAGTGGAACTTGTAAGTAACCAACTCAAATTAACATAACAGAATTTGGCTTAGCCATGTAACCAGAAATAGCCAACCCTGATGTTGTTAGGAAATAAGCTGTGTGAATGTCTAAAGATTTCAAAATTTATGCATTGTTATGTCAGATAGAATAGGGCTATCAAAATATTCATTTGTAAAAGATGACTAAAAGTCGTCACATACTATAATCAAGGAAAATCTTTAACACGTATTCAAATTTCTGGTTTAAGAGTGGGTCAACAATTGTAACGTAAATCATTCAAGCCAAGGGAAGATACTTGTCAACTATAATTTTACAAAAATAGTTTCTGGTATATGTATTCAAAGACTATTATCAGAATGAATTTTACATATTTTACTGTTTGATATTATATTTTTAAATACCATTTTTTCTAATCTTTGAATTTTGACAATAAACTTCATAACCTTTACCAATACTAAGGAGAATAAAACATCACTCATACATTTACTAAAGACCTAAAAAATATATATTTCTATTAAAAACAAAAAACCAAGATTATTATATACAGAAAAATAATTAAAGCACGGGAAGATAGAAAAA
This sequence comes from Peromyscus attwateri, assembly GCA_902168425.1. Lineage (NCBI taxonomy): Eukaryota > Metazoa > Chordata > Mammalia > Rodentia > Cricetidae > Peromyscus > Peromyscus attwateri. The sequence goes on along the minus strand of CABHPP010114972.1, from coordinate 17,318 downwards.
AATGTTGCTCATTTCATTTCCAAAATTATAAACATACATACAGTGATGATGTGTGCTATCTTTGTGATTTTCATGATTTTTTTACATATTTATAGAAACAAAGTATAGAACTAGAAATATAGAAGCTAAATGATCACAATTTTTTCAACTAGAATAAAAAAGTATCTCTACAAGTGACTAAATATATTAAGGTACAAAAAAATTAAACACTTTTGTGGTTGTACATATTTCATAAAGACTTTGAATAGAGTAAGTAAAAGACTCATTAAGGAAAATATGCAATGGCAAAACCATAATATTTGTATATATTTACTAATTCAGAAAATTAGCAATGGTGTTTCTAATGCAAGCTAAGATGTGCTAATAAAAATTATTAGAGTAATTCTACTGAACTCAAATTTATTTACTATGCATCTTCAAATTACTATCTGGGATTGTTTTTGACAAAATATTTTTAGTTTTCTAATACAGTTTCTGATTTTTCTTCCCTCAGTAACTGTATCCCTCCATTAATCTAACAGCAATGAATTTCAAGCAAAAAAAAAAAAAAACAAATTTCTCCTTATTTAGTTCTAAATAAGATAGATATATCTATGTGTCCTGCACACTGACAAGTAACATTTTATCAATAAATTTAAAGACATGAAGATGATCATGAGTTTTTATGAAATATATGAATATATTTCACAAAATATATATTTTAGTTATAGAATGAATGATATGAGACAACAGCCACAGCTCAAAGCATTTCCCATGGTTAGAAATAGAAGAAACATTGTCACTTGTGTTTTATCATAAGAAACATAAGTGTTTTAAATCGCAAAAATGTGACATTTACCTTTTCCAACTGAGCGTTTTTTTTGGATTTGTATAAAAACTCTCCCACTGCCACAAACACTGAGAGCACCAAGCCGGCTGCCAGGACAATGAAGATCCCACCAATATTCTGAACCCCGAGGGCACTGGCCTCCTTGCTCTCCTCCTCCGGGCAGCCATTGCCCCTCCACCACTTCTCCTTCATCATGTGCAGCTTGCCCTCCTCCTGCAGCTGAAGAATCGCTATGGTGATTTTGTCTCGATATGGAGAACCTGGGAAAGAAGAATGTACGTTAAGTACTTCAAGGAAAACAGAGTTTTACAATTAAGATCACAAGTGGAGAACAGAAGTTTTACAAATGCTGCCAAGCATCCACATTCACTTTCAGTAGTGAAAACAACACAGAAAAACACAACAATCAAAAACTTAATAGGACAGCTAAAGCAAGTCAGCTTTCTAGACTTTTTGTTAGTGTATATTCTTTGTACAGAATGATGGAAATTTAGATTATAAAGTCTGATAAGGTATCTTTTTTGTATGACAGAAACCGACTCCATCTGAAAGACAGACCTGGAGTATTGGGTAATCAATAAAATAGTAAAGAGGAAGTGACTAATGGAAATGATTCGAATAGAAAAGTGTTTAGTTCCTATCAGGAAACAATTCTGCACTGAGGCTGGAAAAATCTAGGAAAGCTGTGGAGAATCATATCTCTGTATATAAAGCAGTAGGCTAAGGCTGCTGTGATTACCCGGCAAGTGTCAATGGTACTCCCTGCTGTGTGGACATAGGACATTTGTTTTTTTGCTGTTTGTTGTCAATAAAATGTCACTGCTTGCTTAGACTTGGGTTAGAAAAATCATTATGGCAATGTCATTTATCATTTCAGGAACCCATGACCTAATAGTGTTAATAGGTCTTAATTGTTATCAATAATCTTAAGTTTTTGGTTGTATTCCTTTCAGGAGAGACAAGAATATAAACAAAATTTATATTTGTATTTATGAGTATATACATATATTAGCAACTGTATGGTAAGTACAATCTTGTTAATAGGATGCCCAGAGCACAGATAGAAATATCAAAATTTCTGCATCCTTCAACATCTGCCACAAAAGACTGGTCCTGTTTATTCCTACCCAGAAGCCTTGTTTCCAAAGTTTCTTCCAAGAAAACTATATTTTATGTTCTTTGGGTAGGGGCACAAATTCCCCTATAATTTCTGCCTAACAGAAAAAAAGTTAAACCTTTAGATTTTAAGTCAGTGCTGTGAATGATGATTTATGTAAATGTGTTTCTACTTATAGATCTTTTAGTAAAATAAGGGAAAATCTTAGTAATGATCCTGTAATATCCTGTTGAAAATGATGGACAGAGTTGGGCAAAGAGGTGTACTGTGCTCCCAGCCCTTGGAAAGAAGAGACGGGCAGATCAGGAATCATGATCATCTCTGGCTACAAAGTAATTTCAGGGCCAGCCTGAGCTCTGTAACACCTTGTCTGAAATCACTATATTAGATCCAGGAAGATAAACACTGCATATTTTCTGCTATAGATATGTGTGTTTCATTTAAAATACTTACAGATGGTATATAATCATTTAGGAGTGAGGATGAGGGAAGAAATCTTCCAAGGAAGATGAAAGACAATACAGTGTTTTAAAGGCATAAATGGGAAATTAGAAGATGAGGATTGAATGGGGAGAGGGATGGGAGGTCAGGGTAGGGAAGAGAGTACAGGGAGCAACAGCAAACTCTAACGGCCCTTTTCAGCCTACTACTTTAGAAACTTGATGAAATATATACACACATGTAAAGGTTTATATGGTTTATAAAATGTTTATATGGATTATAAAAAGTTATTATCATATAATGTGGCAGCACCCCAACTAAACATTGTATGCTATCAAATAAAACTCTTAGTACCAGTGGTTGGCCTCAACTTTTCAAGTTATTGGCTGAAAGGTTTCCATAGGCCACCACTAATATCACAGGCTATTTTCAATGTAGTGGGATACCCACCACAAGCTGACAATAAGGCATTACTGCTAAAAAAGTACCACATATTTATGTCATAGAACACTCCCTTTGAATATTTACAAATATAGACAGAAATGAGAAAGGAATGTAATCAATGATAGTAAATAGCTAATATTAACTTATTAACTGTCACTGACTTCGTTTAAGTACTTTTAAAGGGAGAGTAAAGTGCTGGTTTAAATGAGAATGGTCTCTATAGGCTCATAAATTTGAATACTTGGTAGAACTATCTACAAAGAATTAGGAGGTTTGGCTTTGTTAGAGAAGGTGTGTCACTGAGAGTTTGCTTTGAGACTTCAAAAGCCCATGCTATTTTCAGTTAGCTCTCTCTGCCTCATGCTTGTTGATCAAGTTGTAAGACCTCTCTTTTCATTAATTGTTATTACATGCATATATGTATATATTACTAAATATAACTTTCTCAGTCTGTATAATGTAAATATATTCTTAGATAAGGAAGTCATGAATTTGAAAGAGAACAAGGGGGAATTTGCAGGATGTTTTTTAGGGAGAAAAAGGAAAAGAGAAATGTTGTAATTACATTGTAACTCAAAATAAAAAGAGCTAGATGTGAGGGTGCATGATTTTAATCCCAGCACCTGGTGGCAAAGGCAGCCAGATCGCTAAGTGAGCCAGCCTGGTCTACAAGTGAGTTCCAGGACAAACAGGGATACACAGAGAAAGCTTACTTCAAAAAGCCACACATGATAAATAGTTAGATAGATAGATAGATAGATAGATAGATAGATAGATAGATAGATGATAGATAGATAGATAGATAGATAGATAGATAGATAGATGCCAGATAGATGCCAGATAGATAGATAGATAGATAGATAGATAGATAGATAGATAGATAACTGGAAAAATAAATAAAAATTTAAAAAGGCGTTATACTTTAATTTTTTTAAAGGTGTAATCTCTCAGACCCTGCATGAGTGTTATGCCTGCTTGCCTGTTGCCTTGCTCCCTGCCATGATGGTCATAGACTGTGTCCCTCTGCAACCATGATCCTCAAACTAAACATTTTCTTCAATAAGCTGTCTTGGTAAGGGTGTTTTGTCATGGCAGTAGAAAAGAAACTAAGACAAAGACTTCAAATTTCAATTATTACCTCCTTGACACACAACGTGATGCTCTTTCGGGAGGATTCTACCTGCGATACAAGCTAACGTCAAATGTGTGCTGACAGAACATTGAGTCACGGTATCTCAAAGACATACTGAGATAAAGAACAGGAGTGTCTTCATTCATCTACACAGCCTTGCACTCAGCAACAATGAAATACATGATAATAGTCACAAGCTTAGTTCAAGTACCAATTGTCGAGTATGACGGTTAGTGTCAATTATTAGCTTGAGAGATATAGAATCACTTGAGAGCTGGGCTGTTGAGTCTGCCTGTAGTCTATTATATTGGTTGTGTTAATGTGGGAAGACCCATCTTCTGTGGGTGGCATCCTTCTGTGGGGATCTTGGACTATAAAGATGGAGAAAGATCGGCTTTTGTATTTATTAGTTTTCTTACTGTGGGTGTGGTATGACCTGCTGCTCCTGCCACCTTGATTGCCCCACCATGGTGACGGACTATACTTGGAACTGTCAGCTAAAATAAACCTTTTCTTTCTAACTTTCTTTTGTCAGCGTATTCTATCAAAGTAATGGGAAATCTACTAAAACACAGGCTAGCTCAGCCTACAACTCGAAAGTAAGGAGCTGATGACATTGAAGTTAAGGACAGGAGGAGCCACATTACTACAAAGTTTCTTGTACAAAAGTAGCAAGTTCTCAAGTTCTCACTTTGCAACCCTGACTGGACCAGAAATCATTTATGTAGACCAGATTGACCTCAAATCCTAGAGATCCAGTTGCCTCTGCCTCTCAAGTACTGAAAACACAGAAATCAACCTGGCTCTACCTCCCTAGTACACCATGTCCACCAAGCGGTGTAATTTTCAAAAGTTTCTTTACATTTTATTTATAGTAAACCGTAAATGTGTTTACCATAACAAATTCTCTCACATCTGAAAGTGAAACCACCAATGCATAAAGAGCAGATAACCACACATGAATGAAACAAGACACAGAAAAGTGTCTGGGATGCTTCAGTGTCTACAGTAACAGATGTCTCTAGTACCGGATTCATTTAAACTGTCAGATACTTTCATCATTTGTGAGATGTGGGTAGATACATCAAGCCTTTTCTTTTAGAAGAAAACAAATACTACTTGAAGCCAAAATTGGTCTCTGAATCTTCATGATGAAAAATCTGGTCATTAGTTTTTTTGTTTGTTTGTTTGTTTTGTTTTTCTGTTCTTTCTCTCTTGGGACATTCCTTAGTTACCATATATATTCTACAGCCTGAAAGGAACATTGTAGTTTTGAAATTATCTCCTTTCAAGTTAACAAAATATATGCTTTTTACCTAGCTTACATAAGAGGGAAGAACAAGAGGGACAATCCAAGAGTCAGGAGGAAGAAAGCATATGTGTATGTTTACTCCATGGAAGTGTTTTGAACTGTCAGATATTTAAGATTTGAACTATAAAAATGAACCCTCACAGAAGGTATACAGACCATTTCAGTCTGTGACCAGACCACCCTAAGCACACCTGAGCTTATCTGAGCTGAGAAGAGAAGGGTTGTGCCTGGTCAGGACATGGATGGTGGACTACCCTAAATGCAATGACAATGAATGTATGCACACAGAAAAATTGCATAATATTAGCAATTTAGCATTTATTCAGCTACAAAGTTATTCATAACATCTCAACTATTAAATTCATATGAAATAACTTTATGTAAACTTATTATTTCATTGAAATATCTTCAAATACTATAGTAAAGCTTTTTAGGAAGAGTAAACAGATTACAAATTATATCTTGAGCTAATTTGTGAGTTTATTAAGAGAGATAATTCCTTTCTTCCTCTCTTCCTTCCTCTCGTCCTTCCTCCATCCCTACCTGCCCATTCCTTTTAGCTGTACCTGCCCTTTCCTTAGTTTCCTTTGTTTCTTTTCTTCCCTGTACCTTCTCTTCCCTTCACTGGTCTTCACATCTATCTTTTCCAATCATCTTTTCCTTTTGTTCCTGCCCCTGTATCTTCCTTTATACTGTTCTCTCTGCCTTACCTGTGCATAACTCACAGCATGCATAGTCTGTTCCAAAGTGTAAGCCCACAGGACATAATCCATTGAATTACTGACTATAACAAGGCCCTCTAATTCTCCGTACATTTTTCCTTATACTCTTTCAGTGCATCTTAATAACACAATAGCAGTGAGATAAATGGACTTCATATGACTTTAATGCTGGCAGAGGCGTACCAATATGAAGGTAGGCTTTCTTCATGACACCTTCTAATAGCTACTGTGTTTTAAGAAAAAAAGCTACATTCAGTGCATCTCCCAACGGACCTACTAAATGTTTCTTTATTCATCATGTAGTTCAGGTTGGCCTCTAACTCATAACTCTCCAGCCTTTGTCTGTCTCCCAAATTGCCAAGATCACAGACATGTGTCATCACAGTTTTTCATTTTTCTTTACTTTCAAAATAGAATTGGATATTAATTGACTAATTAAAAAGATCAGAAATGAGGTAATCTTTTCCATAAATTGCTGGGAGATGTCTTTCTGTACGCTGTTAATATGCACTGCTATGATTGGTTAATAAAGAAGCTGCTCTGGTCTATGGTGAGTCAGGATATAGCCAGGCAGGAAATTCAAGAGAGAGACGGGGAGAAGAAAGGCAGAGGCAGAGGTGGCCAGCCTGCCACCCAAGAACAACATGTTAAAGTTCATTGAGGTATGACACATGGATTATATCGCTATATGTCCATGAGAGCTCTCAACTTATTTTCTTTAAGGTCTAACAGTGAGAGTGGGACCTAGTCCATCCAGCTGGGGTAGCAGAATTCTATTATCATGTATATCTTTTCTTTTTCTTAATAAATATAATAAGACAAACAAAAAACAACACTCAATGAAGAAAATTTCCTTCATATCTATTAATATTTCTGAAAAGTCTTTTTTGCTATGGAATGTTCTGTATGCTGTGAATGTTGCTCTGATTGGTTGATAAATAAAATGCTGAGGCCGGGCAGTGGTGGTGCATGCCTTTAATCCCAGCACTCAGGAGGCAGAGGCAGACAGGTCTTTATGAGTTCGAGGCCAGCCTGGTATACAGAGTGAGATCCAGGAAAGGCACAAAATAATAAACTAACAAACAAACAAACAAATAAATAAATAAAACGCTGATTGGCCAGTAGCCAGGCAGGAAGTATAGGTGGGATAAACAGACAAGGATAATTCTTGGAAGAGAAAGGCTGAATCAGGAGATGCCAGCCCGCCATCCAGGAAGTAGCATGTAATGGCACACAGGTAAAGCCATGGAACATGTGGCAACATATAGATTAACAGAATGGGCTGAGTTTAAGCTAGTCAATGGAAAGCCTGAACTAATGGCCTAAAGTTTTAATTAATATAAGCCTTGGGTCTTTATTTGGATCTGAGCAGCTGAGGACCGGGTGGGACAAAGAAAAAATTCAGCTATATCTTTTCTACTGAGCTCAATTTTTACTGCCTTGAAAAAAGAATAATTACTATTTATTTGTAAATACAGCCTTCAGTAACAATAATTACTAATATTATTACATCTTTCCCCTCTGTCGAAAATGTGCTATTCCTTCTGAGATTGCTGTGCCTGTCTCCATCAGCATTATGCTCCTGCCTCTGTATGTGGAGCTCATGGGACTTCAGTCACCATGCCCCACTACTCTCTGTAGTCCCACACGTTTAGGAATCATCGTCCAGTGTGTACTTCAGTGCCACTGAGGTCTCCATGCCTAAAACTAAATGTGTGCAAAACTGTTGGGGCAACAAGAAATATAGTAAGATTAACTAAACCAATGTATGAAAGAAAACCCAAATCTGTAGCTTTCCCCACAGTAACACTTAAGTCTTTTGACATTTTTTAAGTGTCTAAGGGGAATGTTGGGTCTTGCTCATTTTCATGACAAGCAATTTCTAATCACTTCCTGAAAGACTTTGGTTTCCTTTACTTTATATTGTTATTTATCTAGCTATCATGGCTATATGCTCTGCTTGCCATGATTCAAACTTAGATAACATCTAGGTACTAGTTGCTCTTTCTGGTTTCAGAAGGATATTCTCATGAATTAAAGTATCAATATTAATTTTGATTACTCAAATACTGTGCATTTATGTACTCTACCAGTTTGTACATACTGGTGAGTAAGTGACTATGCCATGATTTTTAGCATAAAGAATCTACATACTCCTATCAAAGAGTTTTAATTGTGTTGTAATTATTCTTCCTTTCTGAAAGATGTTAGTCTACCAACTGCTTAAAAAAAATCACCCCCAACATGAATTCCTTTAAGTTAGCATATGATTAGACTCTGTGAGTGCTAAGAAGGCAAACAACTACATATTATTTGCTTTATTTCTTCTAAACATATTTATTTTCTGTGTATGCATGCATGAATTTGCATGTATAGATTAGAGTGTGCCGCAGCATGTGTATGGAGATCAGAAGATGAGTTTTAAGAGCCACATGGGTCCTTTGAGATCTAGCTAAGGTTGTCATGCTTGACAGTAAGCAGGAGAAGATTCCATATGAATCCTATCCAGTTCTCATTAATTTAATTCAGCACTATGGTGACAGATGTATTTATAAATTCCTGTACTTCTTTTAATAACCAGAGTTTTCTTGGTCTGTTCCTTGATAATTAAAAGCTCTTCTAGAAAAAAAAAGTAGTGGTGGGGGAGCCAGAATTATCAACTTTTATACTTGACAGCTTTCCTTGGCTGTATTCATTTTTATAAATGGACACTCTAATTACTATGGTGATGTGTGTACTTGATAAATATAAGCATAACAATTTTTGAGCATCTTAAAATCTTTTTTTCAAGCTAGTCTCTACATGGTGAAAGGTTCTAAGTTTAGAACCACACCATGATTCCTCAGTGGTGCAGAATCTTGTGACCTCTGAGGTCCTGATGATCCCCTTGAAATATTAATGCAGATGTACTACTAAATTATTTAAATTTAATTACATTAAATATCATTGTATTACTATGGTGTTTGAAAACATAATAATTTTGTTTTCTTATTATATAGAATTGGTCTGTTTATTTTTAAAAGTATAAATCTGTGAATATTTGATTAATAACTATCTACTCCAATAGAGTACAAATTATGTAATTATAGACACTTTATCTGTTTTGCTTACAGTGTTCCTGGCACAAAATAAACATATAGAATGTGTTAAATGCATTCAGACATTAAATAACATTTGCTTATTATTTTACCTGCAACAATTTACATACTTAAGATTATGAACAAGGAATACATATATTAAATCATATTATCTAACACATTTACTAATTATATATGATCATCTTAATATTATACATTGAAATGCAAAATTTACTGTATGTGGCCATGACACATTGCATGAGCTCATTTCTAACTAACATATCAACAAAGTAGGTGTTGATCTGCTCTTCACTCTTTGTGTCCTATAAGCCATTAAAACTCTTTAATATGATAAGAATATAAGAAATTCTTAGGAATGAAACATGAAAGAGTAATTTCATATTGAAAATTGATTTATCAGTTTATTGTATTATCATCACAGAATGCCAGTCCGTTGGCGGCACTGGGACGTCCTTCATGCTGCCTGTAACAGTAATCATGTCACTTACTTGGTAGGTGCAAATCAATGAACATCAGATTTTGCTTAAATTTTTGCATAGTGCTTTAGAGCTGCAGGACAAATATCCAGTTCCAAAATCAAATCACACTATGCTCATCTTTCTATTCCAAGCATTTTCTTACCATGTCATTCAGCAATTATGACCTTTTGTATTTTCTTAAAGATGTTGAAATTTTATATTGAAACAAAAGTCTGTGCATGGATGTGTACAGAGTTTTATGAACAATGTATAAATATTAAAAGCAAGCAAGATATCATCGGGAAGATGGGTGTGATAAACTATGGTACAATCAGGAAACAGGCAGTGCTCAGAGCTCTAAAGAAATTAGATATAAAGTCTGTAAAGCTTAAGCATATACTACTACATGAAAAATAGTTAACCAGGAAAGGCCTGCTTACAAGCACATGGAATTCTGGAGAAACTTTGTAGCCAGTAAAATTATCAGTGATTGCCAAGAAATTCAAGGGAAAGAAGAGATTTATAGACCAAGTACACATGTTCAGGGCTATGAAGCTACCCAGTGATACTACAATGAAGAGCATTTGTGGTTATATATCTATTCAGATCCATTAATGGACAACACTGAGTCAAGCCTAACGTAAACTAAAGACCCTGTGTGTTGATATGTCAATATAGGTCTGTAAACTAATAAATACACTGTTCTGGCAAAGTATGTGATTATAAGGGAAGCTGTGCATATTTGGGTGTAGAGGGCATGTAAGAACTGTACATCGTCCAGTCAACTTGGCTGTATACTAAATGCTATTCTGATATATAACAATATTCTAATAATACATTGTTAAAATGGGGTAAATACTTTATATTACTTGACAATAGTAAATGTATAATAAAATTCAAAGTTAAATATCTGTATTATATATCAATAAGTAGAATGTTTTGGATAGAAATTGTATTTATCTGTAGGAGATCTCACACAATAATCCCTATACAACCTCTGCATAAAATAATACAGTCTATTTGAAGAAATATTCAAATAATATTTAGATATTTAATGATCACAAAGGATGTTTGTATGAGGAAAATAAAATGTATTCATAAACACAGCACTCCCTAGTACACCTTGACATGTAAGTGAGACTAGAATGTAAGTAAGTTTGAGTATGATGGCTTTGAGTACCATGTAGCCTGCTAAGGATGTTCCTATCACATTAGAATAGTAAATACAAGCCATTTGTCTTTGACTTTTCCTTTTCATATGTTTAACCCTTCAACTAATTTGTTTTTTTATAGGAGGGATGATTATAGTCAGCCCAGCAACCCTAAGGTGATTGTTTGGCATGTTCACTGTGACAAAGTAATTTAAAATAGAATTTGAATTCATGTTCTTGGGCTGATCTACACAGAACACTAAAGGAATTCAGTGATCCTGACTTTGTATATAAAATCTATTAAAAGTTGCTCTGCTTCTGTGAGAATTATGCTTTTCTACATAGTTTGGGTACATTTGGTCACTATTTACAATATTAATGATGGCTGCTCACACTGATGCTCCCTATTCCATAAATCTACTCTGGAAGCTTTCTAGGTCCCAGCATGCAGAGAATGTCAGTATCTGCAGAAGAGGCAAAACACTGAGTTCTCATCTGTTTTTAGTGACATGTAATCTAGGCATAAAGAAGTATGTCCGGAATACATAGAATCTACAGGTGTAATTTCACTTCTTTTTGCCTAGTTCAGTTTCTAAAAATTATTATATTCCAATTGTCTCTTACACAATCACTTTAGTAATATTAAAATTATACTGCTTTATGCAAAGAAAAATAGAATGCGTTTTAATGGAAGAGTTGACCTGCAGAAAGATGAATAATTTGCATCAATTTTTGTGCATTATGTTAAACTAATAAAGACAAATGTATTCATTTATTTCAGTAAAGCTGAAAACCTGAAGGCCAGCAATTTCATGCATCTATAATGATGAATATTACAGTGCTTATTATATGATGAATTGGGAATTATAGAAATGGATGATGAGTAGAACCAGGAGAAAACATGCTTCTCATACTGATGTCTATTTTTATAAACATTGACGTCTGCCTCAAACAAACAATGTGCCTCCTTTGGTACCAATTACATATATCCTACTCATTAAATAATGAGAAATAAAGAAGCAGTAGATCTCACTTAACACTAAAAGTTGAAACAAAACAAAGGAATCCATATTTTTCACATGTAAGAGTACAGTATTGCCATAATAAAACTTAATGACATAATTCATAGTGGCATATAGGCTGATAGGGTACAGATAAGTTAAAACTTGTTCAAGAAGTACTAACACAAATATTTTTCATTCATAATACAAAATATTTTACAGGAGTAAAATTTATAGCTAAATTATTAAATATGATAATGATGAAGCATATTTAACAGCTGCATATACAGTAAAAACTCTCTTCAAATTTAACTTCAAACTTTCTTCATACTCTCTTTTGGGGTGTTATAAATATGGCTACTTCATCTTTGAATTTACCACATATAAATTCAGTAGTTTTTGATTGTGATGTTAAGTCAAAATATAAAGACAGCAACAATTACAGGGCCTTGGGAAAGGGCAGGAGCTCTTACCCTAAAGTTTGGTCTGAAACAGCTCAGAAAGCTCCAACTCAATAACATCATTTGCTGACAATGTTCCTTTCATATGTAAGTAAGTTAAAGTGGCTACAAATCAACTTTCTGTGAATGTGACCTTGGGTAGTGTGCTGGCTAAGTTTACAACAATTTCATGCAAGCTAGAGCATCAGCGAGGAGTAAGCCTCAACTGGGGAAGTGCCTCCATAAAATCAAGCTATAGGCAACCCTGTAGGACATTAACTTAATTAGTAATTAATGTGGGAGGGCCAAATCCGTTCTGGGTGGGTCCCCCTTTTTGTTGGTGGCCTGGAGTTCTATAAGAAAGCAGGATGAGCAACACAGAGTAACAAGTCAGTGAGCAGCACTCCTCCATGGCCTCTGCTTCTGCTTCAGCTCTTGCCTCTAGGTTCATGCCCTAGGTAAGCACCAGCCGTGACTTCCTTCAATAATGGACTTTTCTTTTGCTATCCTGCACATCCATGTGATATTATCAATTGTAATCTTGTCAGGTGACACTCAGTAACCACCCTATCTCATTGAGATTTCCCAACAACTCTTCAAAGATAATAGATTCAAAACCTACATATAACTCTTTTTGTTTCTGATGGTTTTCGTTTATTTTTGTTGCTGTTTGTTATCTTTATTGTTTGTTTTCTGAGACAGAATCTCACTGTGTAGCCTTGGCATACAAATCTACCTAGGAGGTCTGGAGCTCCTTTTGATCCCTCTGCCTCTGCCACCTAAGTGCTGAAATTGAAAACAGGGGCAACACTGCTGTATATGACTCAGACTGAACTGCCATCCCAGAGAAGCCCACACCCTTGGTCTCTGCAATGTCTCTTACTGTCCTCCCAAGAGCTTCTGTCCTTCTTTTGCCTGATGCTCAGTTCTATATGTGACAGTATGTACAAGACCTGCACAAGTAAAGCCAGACAAAAACACAGAGTGCAGAAAGGAAAGTGGGTACAAATCCCTCCCCATAGCCTTCACCAGGTAGCTATTTGCAGTTGATAGCTCTTGACAGAGGGAAAACCAGGTTTCTTCACTGGAGTGACAGGGCAGGCTGCATGCTCAAGAACAAGCGGCTAACACAAAATGGACTTTGTGATTTTCCTTTGTGCAGTGTGTGTGCTTTTTTTCTTTGTTTTTTAAGAGAGAATGAACATGAAGTTGCAGGAAGGAGGAGTCTGAGAGAAGATGGGACAGTGGGAAGAACACAACCAAAATATATTGCATGCAAATTTAAAAAGTATATTAAAATATGTTGATTCATCCTCACCTCTGCTTCATAGAATCTAATCTTGAAATTCTTTTCTGCCTTGAAATTATAAATCTTGATTTATCCTGAGTCAGTGAACATTAGTTGAAATCTTCAACTACTGCAGGTGAGTGTGATCCTGTGTCTTCTATGTTTCCCTTGATATCACAACTAGTTTAGTATTCACAGACATACTTTCAATGAACGTGAAGCAGTTATTCAATAATTATGTAGAATTTAAATCTGCACATAAAAAGGGAACCGCCCCAGTCACAGAGGCTCCTGACATCATGAACATGGCATGCACAGCCTAAGCCTAGTTCTGCACATGTTCTTCCCAGGGCCTTACATTTCACATACAATGGAAGTTGTGAGGAAAGTTGCAAAGGGAAGGAACATGTCACTACCCCATTGCTATAAAAAGTAATAGTAATGAGACCCTCCAGTCTGTTTACAATATTTCTACCAAACCAAATTGAGCAAAGCAAAACAATAATTCTAACTGACCCTAGTGGATTTTTTCCCCCTACCTACTACATTCCTACCAGCTTGCAAGCCTGGTGCTTAAAGTGTAATATTCACTCAATCTTCCAAAAGAGAAACCAAAAAGCTTCTAGTACAGAGCAAAAAAGTTCCATTAAAGAGAAATGCTCCCTGCTTTTTTAAGCACATTATCACCTATGGTGTATTAAGAGGAAAGATTACGGCGCTCACAAGTCCTAAATATTCCTTATGGAAACTGCTGTGATTTGCCTTTTGAATTTTACCACTCCCAGAGCATTTCTGAAATATTATTTCAAGTGAACTAGGAAATTCAGTCAACATATTATGTGTAAAAACATCCACAGCTTCCAACTTCTACTACACAGTAAATGTCACATTAAAATAATATTGCTGCTATCAGGAAAACTGGAAGGGATTTAACACCACCACACACTTAATTAAACCAGCTTGTGCTTGTTTAGCATTGGCCTTCACATCGCCGCTACTGAGCTGCCCTAATTAAACAGCTTCTCTCCCAGCCACTCAGCACGTTCACAGCACACTTTGAGCAGTAATCATCACACTAAGAGTGATGAATGGAGCGGCAGGCCCCAGTGAAGCATGCAGGAGGAGCCGGGCAGGCTAGCATCTCTGCAAAACACAGAAACAAATTCAGGGGCAGGCAGAGTCTAATTTCTCAGACTTATTTCTAATTTCCCATATCAAAGAAATTATACTGCTTTATTTGTTAATTTACTTCCCATACACATAAAACTCCAGGAGAATGTTGAAAAATCCAAGTAATAAAAAAAGCAAAAACACAACTGAATGAAAGTGAGAATGAAAGCTCCTTCCTCTGTCCACACTAGAATACAATGTTGTCATTGAAGATTGTAGCTGCTAAACTTAAGCCTGTATTATATTCTTTTTTTGTGTGTGTGGGTTTATCTCTAACTCTCTGGGGGGAAAAGAAAAACCCAAAATATCATTTTTGTCATACCTTAATATATTCCTCTAAATTTTTTCTTCTGTTAGCTTATGGGTAAATATGATTTTAAACTAAGTAAATACAATAATAATAGTCTCCAGTTTGATTGATTATGATAAGGAACCAAAATGCTAACTATGTGAAAACTTTGGATATGGTTCTGCATAAGAGCTTATTTCATTCAAGTGTAATTGTGTGTCATTGTGTTTATTAATAACTGAACAACTATAAATAATTCATGAAACCTTACTTCTAGATGAGGAGTGAAATAGGAAGTCATAAATTCCTGCCTGGAATATTCTCCCACAGAGTGACGTGTTTAAGAGGCAAGTGTGAGCTACCTGTTCAAAAATCAAATTTAATCTCTGATGAAGTTTATCAGAGAATTGAAACTCATTCCTGATATGCCAGGCTTGAAAAACATTTTGATATTCTTCTTTCTTTGTAATAAATTAGCACTCACTAAAGTGAAGAGCTCACATGTATTAAATGAAAGAGAAACAAACAAGGTATATATTAAAGAAATAAAATATAGTTCAATGCAAAGTGTCATATGTGCTTATATTACTCATCTTAAATTTGCTTCATTCAGAATGAGACAAATATGTATTAAGTTAATTTAATATATTTCAGAAGTAATAAGATATTTCAATAAATCTGTACATTCCTTAACAACAAAAAAGAACAATGTGCTAAAAATTTTTGTAGTACTCGTGATTCATATTTCCTTTCACTAAAATTACAGAAGCATAACTATCAAACTTGGAAATATTTTGTAAATTTTTGCCTAATCTTAAATAACCAAACGTATTTTTCTGAGACTTATAATCTAAATCAATTTCCATAAATTGCTCAGACACATGGCCTTGAGTGTATTAATGAAGATATTCTATGACACCTAAGCCTTTTCCAAAATGGCAAGAGTTGATTTGATCAACCAAGAGTTCAACAGGCTATAAAAAAGGAAAGATTGCACTTCAGAATTGTAGTCAAATTTTGTTTTGTTCTCTTACTTTGCTTGTATGTATGTAGTTTTATGTCAACTTGATGCAATCATCACTTTGGAAGTGAGAACCTCAATTGAGAGAATACCCCCAACCATATTGATCTATGAAGGCAGGGCCCAGATCAAACTCAGCATGATCGTGGGTGCTATGAAAAGCAGGCTGTGCAATCCTTGAAGAGCAGTTTAATAGGTGCCACTCCTACAGGACTGCATGACTTTTGCCTCTGGGTTTGTGCCCTGATTTCCCTCAGAGACAGACTGTGGTGTGGAGCTGTAAGTAGAAGTAAACACTTTCCTCCCTAAGTTTCTTTTGGTCCTGGTCTTTATCACAGCAATAGAAAAGTAACTAAGATAGAAGATCAGCACAAAATTGAAGAAATAGAAGCACCATACACTGTCAGCAGACAGTATTTGCTCTAACTTGATATGTGAGATTACATAGTATTGTCTGCTCATCAAATTTACATTGCTTTATGTTTTCTTTAGTAAAATAAATTAACATCTTTTTACAGGGTAGAGACAAAAATTATTCATTGTATGAGTACAAAAACTTTACAGCCCTTCCTCAGAACTGATTCTTCTGAAATTGTTTTTAAATAACTTGTTTATTTATTAATGTGATAAGTCAATGAGTGGGTGTTCCCTGTTTTGTTTCTAAAATAATTTAATTAATATATGCTGATTGTATGTCCTTCTTACGAGCTTCCTGTCTCAACTATGACAAACTGTCAAAAAATCAGTGGCTTGACCACAAACCCAGTTTATTACTTCACAGTTCTCAGGTCAGAGTGCTACAATAGAGTTGTCTGAAAGGCTGTGCATTCTGTATAAATTTGTTTCCCTGACTTTTAGAACTTCTAAAGGTCATTTTCATTTTGGAATCTGAGACCTTTTTGTCCATTTTTAACACCAGCAGGTGATACTTTGTGTCCTGTCTGCTCACTTCTCCATTTTCTGTGTCTTTTCCCTCTTTTATTTTATATCCCTGCTATGATTCCAGCCCCCATCTGCCTCTCCTAACAGCACTAAGATTATATTTAGACCAATGTGATTAATCAGGCTAATATTTCCATTTCAATAACTTGAATTTAATTGCATCTGCAGAGTTACTTTGTCTAAGATACTCATTCATAGGCTCTAAAGATCCAGGCATGAGTCTCTTTTGGGAACCCTTTTTTTCTGTTCACTACATGTATACCTAGGTTATGATATATCCTTTAATGCAATTATTTATTTAAAGAATAAATTCATACAAACTTATAAGTATGGGCACATACATTAAAAAATTCCCATTGATTTTTTCCTGGAAATTATTATTGATATAATTATCATTATCATCTTCATTTTTAGGTGTGTCATGCAGACTTTTCCAGGCTTGACACAAGCAATACTCCGTTCA
>CABHPP010114971.1:0-20905 GCA_902168425.1 Peromyscus attwateri | reverse complement strand
CTCCAAGGGTGCAGGTTCTGATGTAATTCAGCTGTTCCTGAGCTCAGGCTATTGGAGGAATCACTGCCAGATTTGATCGATAGTTTAATTGTAAACTTTGGGAACAATAATGGATAATTTGGCTTGAACCGTCCATTATGAGCAGTGTTGTCTAGGAGAGAGCCTTCAAAATTAAACAAGAGTTGGGCTGCATTATTGCATTTGTACAACTCGCCCAGTGTTAAATAAATCCCCCTTCACAAATGCTGTCTTGGCATTCTATGGGGCTCAATAAACATGGGCGGGGCAGAGACAGGAAGCAAAAGAGAAATGGCAAACAGGCCAAAGCAAGCATAGCTCACCTGCTGGTGTCACCTGGAAATGGAGTTCTTATCATTACTTTAACATAGCAATTCTTCAGAGTGCTCAAATCCTGAAGAATCTAAATTAAGTGGATGTACTGCTTTCTGCGGAAGATTTTTATTGTAGTTTGTTTTTTAAAAGTAGAAATTAAAGCCAGTGAATCTAAAAAACTCTGAATGCGAGAAACTAGTTATAAGAAAAAGGGCCCAACATCAGCCATAAAATTGATGAGTACTCTGGAGATCTCTCTCTCTCTCTCTCTCTCTCTCTCTATATATATATATATATATAGATAGATAGATAGATAGATAGATAGATAGATAGATAGATAGAGATAAATAATAGATAGATATAGATATAGATATAGATATATAGATAGATCTTTTTGTTTCTAATTTTTGTATGTATGTCTCTTTCTATATATGATCATTTAAGCATTGGTAGTTTCTACATGAAGAAACTAAAAGAAATAATGAAAATGTTACTTTTTATGACTTTTACTAAAATATTATATCAGATAGAAATAAAAACAGACCACTATAGTTTCTAAATAGCAACTCCCAAACCATGTTCTCCTCCACCTATACCTGTGGCCCACTGCAATCAGGTGAAAGACTTGGTTGTAGACGAGTCCTTTCCATTTAACCAGAGATTCAAGGACTTGAGAAGAGCTTGATAAGAGGGTGGAGTTCCCAAGTTTCGATGTGGTAAAGCCTGGTGTCCCATGGGAAATCCTCACAGGAGTCTGAAACTATTGCCATGCTCCTATAATACAAATGGAGAAAAGAGGGGCCTGAAAGTACCTGGATTCAAGTGTTATCTTTTTGACTGACTGTAAAAGCTGCATGAGCAATCCATGGCTCAGTTTATTCATATTTAAAATAAGGGTATAATGATACTCATTTCACAGAGCTCTATGAGGATTAAGTAAAATTAACACACAAAGAGCAGCTACAGCGGAAGGAGAAGAAGACAATGAGTGACCGTAAAACCAGTCATAATTAGCTGGGCAGTGGTGGTGCATGCCTTTAATCCCAGCACTTAGAAGGCAGAGGCAGGCAGATATCAGTGAGTTTGAGGTCAGCCTGGTCTACAAAGGTAGTTCCAGGACAACCAGGAATGTTACACAGAGAAACCCTATCTTGAAAAACAAAAAACAAAAAACAAAACAACAACAAAAAAAACCAAGTAATAATTATTGTTATTCTGAAAAGCAGGTCAATGTCACTCATTTTCAGTAATTTTTATAATAGATCTTTTTGTTTCTAATTTTTGTATGTATCTCTCTCTCTCTCTCTCTCTCTCTCTCTCTCTCTCTCTCTCTCTCTGGTGTGTGTGTGTGTGTGTGTGTGTGTGTGTGTGTGTGTGTGTGTGTGTATAAATAAGGACACCTTCCTATGGCATAATGCTATCTTCCAGTTTTGTGTTTGAGGGCAAGCTTCTTTACTGAAGCTGGCATGCTACATTGCTGGCAGATGGGGAGCAAAGGGTGGTAGAATGGCTTGTTGTGAAAAAAAGGCCTTCATGCTTTTCTCTCCATCCAGCAGGTCACCTCCACTAGCATGACAGTAAATTGTCTTGCAGGTCAATTACAAATCTCATGCTTCTCCAGGTCGGCTCCTTACAGTCTATTCTCTTAGTTACTCCCGAGCCACTGAGTTCTCTCTTCTTTCCTAGGGCATCCCTCAGACCTTTGGATTAATTTCAAAGCAAGGAAACCATAGGTTAGAAGTTCTGAGTTCCTTTGTTATCAGCTTGTATACTGGAATCAGATTGTCCAGGCTGGGCTCCAGTGTCATTGTTGATGGCGTGACCGTGGCCATATACCTAAGTATTCCCAGCTCTAGTTTTCTCATTCATCAGATAGCAATAATATGTTTACCTGTTCATAGACTGTAAGGATTAAAAACAATCAAATATTAGCAGCATTTCTCATGAAGAAAAAAAAAGGCAATTCATTGTTCTTGTGAACAGACTGAAGCAAAGATTCATTTCAACCACAATGACTTTGCATGGCCCCTGGGTTCAAGCTTTCCAACTGCATACTTTGTTCCTGCCAAGGATATCCTGACAGTGTACCCGGGTGCCCTGGTCTTTGAAACAGAAATGAAATTCTGGATCACTGTTTCTATAGGCTAGCTGCAGCATTCTGCCAACTGATGTCATTTATAACCATTAATAAGTTAAGATGTAGGATGTGTCAAGACAGTTGTAGTACTTTGATAAATAAAAGTGGGGATGCCTTTAACATTAAATAGCCAAAATTTACCCAAAGGAAAAATACCCTGAATAAAAACATACTGTGAAGAGAACTGTCTACAGAGGGCCACCAAATGGAGAGGGATTTGAATCAACACAGCATAATGAACCACTCTAATGCGAAGTCAGGGAGAAGTTTCTAGAGAGGATGACAGTTCTCTTGAAGGGCTGCAAAAGAGAAACTGGTGGCCACAACCAACTCTAAGAGAAAGAATGTTTTAGCAATATTGAGTGTGCTAGCATCGATGGAGGCAACTGTCCTGGAGAGAAGTGAGCTCGGCCTTCCTGGAGAATGTGCAGCGCCAGTGCCGGGTGGGCACAACGAATTTTATTTTGAGAAAAGCTGTGGGATTAGTTGGCCCTAAGTGTCACTCTAACTCTCTGACTTTATGATCTGATCATGCTCCGGGGAATGAGCACCTTGGAATGCTTCACAGAGTCTCGGAAGCTAAAACTGCCAAATGGATTTGACATCTAGAAGAAAGGAGCATGCAAATATCTCCTCGGTTCCTCACAGCTCCTGCTGTGGCTCAGGTGCACAAGTGTTCCTCCTGGCTGAGGGGCAGAGGCCAAAGCGGTAGCATCATGCATGAAGATAACAAGAGTCTCGGACTCTATGACAAGCTTCTCCCTTCCTGGTAGACAGCAGCACAAAACTAGTTGTCATTTAAAAATAATCTCTGTATTAACTAAATGGCACAATAAACAATCAATCGTTCTGTAAAATATTTCAAGGAAGATCTCTACTGAGGAACACTCAGAAATATCTCCTTTGCTTTGCTTGAGAAAAATCTTTGGTCAAATCCTTATTTTCCTCATTCTTTGAAGGTCTCCTCTGTTATTCAAGAGTGTGAATCTTCCCACTGAGGAGATATCAAATGCCCCCAGAACCACTGTTCATTATAGACTACTCTCTTCTCCCTCTTTTTATACACATTTGACTCAGCTTCACTCACAGAGGGACTCGAGATGGATAAGCTATTTTTTGCATTGTTATTGACAAATACTGACTTGTTAGTGCAATAGACTATGACAATAAGTTATTTGCTATTGACCAAATTTTGACAGCACCATAAAATATTTTAACTTGAACTGACACAGGAGTAGATGATTATACAGTCCTTCCTCCTAAATAGTTCCTGGGGGTTGCCTTGAAATTCTTTTCCCAGAATAAAGAGCCCTCAGAGGATTTGAGAGGAAGTACCATTGCTAACGAGATGTAACTACTCGAGAAGATTTTCATTATTAAAAATGCATGTAAAATCAGAATATTTGCAAACTTGTGCTGCCACTCCCAATCCTTTACAAAACAACAAATTAAGGTACTCCCCTAGGAAAGCTCGTTTAAAAATACTTCTATTTGGCCTCTTGATTTGGTTGACTGACACATATGTGAATCTAACAAATTGAATTTGTGTTCAGAAGTCTTCAACCTACATGCAACCAAAAAGGAGGCTTGGTGAGCATCTTAAGGCAGCTGAGAACTATGGCTTGGGGGCTCAATAAAGGACTTGGCTTCATATATATATATATATATATATATATATATATATATATACACACACACACACACACACACACACACACACATGCACACACACATATATATATATATGGGCTTTTCCTTCTTAAAGTTGGGATTGTAGCACTCTTTTTTTATGAAGTTGACAGTTCATTTAGAATTAATTTATTTTATAATTAACAGGGTTTAATTAATATGGGCTTCAGGATTTTATTTTGTTTGTTTTATGTGTCTTCTTACTTCAGTGTAACTTTAAACCTTATTACCAGTTTCTTCCCAGCAATGAAACTTGCCCACCCCTTGCAGGTTTCCAAGGATAGTAACAGGGCATGTTATATGGATGGGCTCCTGATTTTGACTGTTAGTTCATTAAAAAGTTGTGGAATTTCGTCCCTGTCCTAACAATAATTTTGCTGACTAGGAAAGCAGAGCTCCTATTGTTTTAATTTGACATATTTTTCAGTGAAATGTATTTCTCTGGAGATAACATCCCCATGTTCATTTTGATCAAAAGCGAGACTCTCACAAATACTCTTCATCTCTGTCTAGCTCTATGCTATTTAGTCTCCTGTCCCTATAACCAATGTCTGGGATAATCTACTTAGGAAGATATAAATGTTATTGTGGGTCAAGGTTTTAAAAGTGCCAGTTTCTAATTGGGCAGAGCCATTCTTTGGGGCCTCTGGGGACCTAGGAGCCAGGATAGGCTGCAACAGCAGGGAGATCCAGGAAATAATGAAGCCCCAAATGTTAGGGAACAAATCAGGGACAGAGGAAGGATACAAGGTACTATTAGTGACATCAAGGACATGTGTCCATTAACTTTCTCAAAATATCTTCTACATCCGAATAGAGGCACCCTGGAGAAGGGACATTTAGCACACTGAACCCGGGGGTGGAGGGCAATTAGGATCCAAATAAATCAATATGTAATTAATACTATGACAGGAAAAATGTGCAGTGGTCAGGACATTGTATTTCTCAGTATCATATACTCTTATAAACTATGTCAGTGAAACGGGGAAAATCACGGCACTCAAGTATTATGTTTCTTAAGATGAATGGAATACCACTCTGCATCTAATTAACAGACAGACAGCTTAATAAGCAAGATTTGTCTGGACCTGTGTTTCCTTCTTTCAATACATTTTACTCTTTTTGAGCATCTGCTTCAACCACAACCATTTACCCTCTACCCTTATTCAGACATTTCAGCCTTCTTATTCTTTTCTTCTTTCCAGACATGTAAGACTATCTCAAGAAAGCTATTGGTTCCCTGCCTTAAAATATGCATATCCAAAAATTCAATGAACAATCCCGGGAGTTTTGCAAACTTTCCAAGTCTTTGGGAGACAGCTGATACCTGGAGAGCCTTTGCTTTTAGCAGGCAGATCGAAATCAACTCTGATAGTAAGCTTTATACATATTAGTTCCTAAGTTCAATTACCACTTGAAAGTCCATCTCAGAGATCATAGGAATAATATTCTAAGAGTTGTGTGGAGACTTTTATAATGAAGTATGATTTTTTAAAAAAAGCATTGGATTCCCTAAGGTTTCCTGGAGTCCAAAGGACTGAAGTTTGACTGATGAAGAGTGAGAGGCGAGGGCCAGTGAGATGACTCGGTGGCTAAGGCACATGTCAAGCCTCGTTGCCTACATTCGATGCCCATAACCATGTGGTGGAAGGAGACTGCTGACCCCAATTACCTCATGCACAGCAGAAGCACCCATGGCATATCAGGAACACAGGGAAGGCCGGAGCTGTGTGCACTGACTAGTCTCTCACTACACAAATTTACTTCAGAGAAAACAGTCTGGATGCAGAGGATCTAACCTACTCCCCAAAGATGAAGGACAGTGGTAGGTAATAATCCTCACAGTGGTGGCATCCCTTGGCTGAGTTACTACCCACTAAGCATACCTAAGAGCTCCCTCATATCAATACCACCCCATTGAGGACAAGCTTCCAGGCCACTCTAGGGGATAAGTCACACCCAAATCAGGCCATGTACCTGCCTGTGTCAGGGGAGGAAAGGACTCCAGAGGGAACCAAGTGCCTAAGCAGGCCAGGGGAGTGTGTAAGCAACATGGAATCGCTAAAAGCAACAGGCAAATTTAGAGTTAAAATGACTTTATTTGACAGAGGTGGGTGAAAAGTCAGAGGAGACATAATGGTTTGAATCTGTATTTCATGGTTTACATGGCTTACATTCCTATGTTAGCATATGTGGAATCTATTGTGGGGGAGAAAGAGTGTGGCTGAGTTGGTCATTTCAGGCCTGCTGTACCTGGCTGTGTAGTAGATTCATGTAAAGGAGCCAACCCTGGAAGCAGGGAAAGAATGAAGGGCCCTCTACAATACAGACACCTCCCGCTAGGAAATGTGTCCTTTGTGTCTTCACTCATCACTGAAGACCATTGTGCATCAAACTGAGTTTCCTTTGTCATACAAAAGAAAGGACTTGCTCATACAAAAGGACATTACTTTTTTCCCCCTTCCCTCCAGAGTGTCACTTGAAAACTCTGTTCCCAGTCTCATCTTTTTTAATTTCTGAACATTTTGACGTCGCTAAGCATCCATGACAGGAATAGCTTTGAAGTGCAGTGTTCCGTGACTTAGTTAAGGGCTTTCTCCCACGTATCCACAGAACTTCTCGGAGAAGTAGTAATTACAGGATTAGCCCTGACTTCAAACAGGAATTCCTTGAGCACTGCTCCAGTTTTGCTTTGTTTAGTTAATAATTATGTTTGAGAGACTTCGCTTGCTTTCTGTGTAATGGGTTCTGGGATTTGGCTGTTTTGTTCTCCATCAAATTTTAATAAGTTTCTTTCCCGCCATCCTAGGAATTGTGGCCCCCAACCATGTGATTTCTGGAGTTCATCAGCCTCTTCAATAAGGTAAATGTGTAAGTTGACCATCTGTGAGACTGAGAGAAAAGCCTAGTTTTTTCCAAAGATGAGGAGGAGGAAGAGGGGAAGAGAATGAGAATATCCAAATTAGCATCTTCTCAAATCAGTAGAAATTTGGAGGGGAGGAGCTGTGCCACCATTCCAGGTGTCACCAAGCCAGGCGATTGGAGTACCTAAGCACTGAGTCCTGAGTACAGTGGTGACGGACTAACACTCCTCCAAAAGACTCCCCAGCATGTTAGACTTTCCCTCACCTACTCAAGGGAGATAACTGGGAGCCAGCATCTCACTCACTCATCCCTTCCAATGCTCCTCAGGGTGCCCTTCTATGTCACATCCAGTCAAGGTGCCACACTGTCCCCCACCTCTTCCCTGCCTCCTTCCTGGGAATCAGAAAGCCTGGCTTTAGGCTTATGCTCTGAAACTTCCCCTATCCCAAGGAAGAAACAATATGAGACCCCATTTCTACCGTACGGGCCCTGATTTCCTCTCTTTCAGAGTCTATCTCTGGTGCTGGGGCCCTTACTGCTCCTCAGAGCCTCCATCATACTCTTGTCTGTCTGTCTGTCCATGGTATTAATAACTTTCCTAGCAAACACTTTACTTCCCAGTAATCTTTCTCAATGTCCATCCCAAACCTTCTAGCCTTGTCCCTAATCTTAAACATTACAGACTCAGAGATACTCCAAAATTAATCAGGGGACAGGTAGATGGCTCTGCCCAGAGCCTGACAACCAGGGTCCAATCCCTAAAATGCACATGGTGGAAGAAGGAAACTGATTCCCTCAAGCTGTCCTCTGATCTCCACACACATGCCATGGCAGGCACACACACACACACACACACACACACACACACACACACATCATCATCATCATCATCATCATCATCATCATCATTGTTATCATCATCATAATAATAATAAATGAAAATTATTTAAAAATTAATTAGTTTAAAAATAGTAGTCAGGCCAGCAAGATGGTTCAATGGGTAAAACACTTGCTGAATATGCCTGAAGATCCAAGTTAAATACCCAAGAACCACATTTTAGAACAGTGGTTCTCAACTTTTGGATTGCGACCCCCAAAAGGGGTTGCATACCAGATATCCTGCATATCAGCTATCTACATTATGATTCATAACAGTATCAAAATTACGGTTATGAAGTAGCAGTGAAAATAATTTTATGGATGGGGTCACCACAACATGAGGAACTGTATTAAAGGATTGCAGCATTTCGAAGGTTGAGAACCATTGCGCTAGAGAGAGAGAGACCCTATTCATATAAGTTGTCCTCTCGTACTGTGATACACACATGCCTGCCCTCATACAAATCACACACACATACACACACACACACACACACACACATACACACACACCAATAATAATAACAATAACAATAATAAATAAGTAAATTGCTCAGAGAAGCCTTATTTATGGTTATTCTGTTTTTCCAATGGTAACATTTTACATCAGTGTATTACACTTACAGTATTGAATCCAGATTGACCTTGGTGCATGTATGTGCATTCTATGCTACTCTGTCACATCTTGACCCAGGTAACTTCCATCAGCACAAAGATCTCTGTCACCCAGCCCTCACCCTGCTATGTCTCTCCAAGCACTGACAAACCTGGTATTTGTCTACATAGTTCTGTCATTCCAATGCTTTATAATGTTATATAAAATAGAATCCTACAGAATATGACCTTTTGAAGTTGGTTTTGTCATGCACTTGATGCCACTCAGATATATTCAGGTTGTCGGACTATCAGCAGTTCATACATGGGCTTCTTTCCTGTTAAACAGGCTTCATTTTGTAGAGTAGATTGGGGTTTACAGTTAAACTGAATATAAGGTGCAAGATCCTGCCTCCTTACATATGCAGCTGTCTTCACTATCAACATCTTGTGACTGAATGGAAAATTTTTACAGCCAGTGGTCCTACACTGACCTATCTTGCCCCACAAGTCCATATTTTACATTGGAGTTAAGCCTTAGTGCCGTACATTCTATAGGTTGAAAGAAATAGCAACTAATACACACCTGCAACTATCATATCACATATCATAAATATAGTCTGCAAAAACACTCTGTTTTCTATCTTTGTCAGATTGGCTTATTTCATTTGATAATGTGAATTTTTAAGATGCCTCTCTATTTGTTCATATATTGATAGTTAGTTTCACTTTAGTGATAAATACTACTCCATTATGTGGATAGACCACAATTCATCATCTACTCACCTACTCATCAGCATTTTGGTTACTTTCAAGTTTCTACAATTATAAATAAAGCTTCCATAAACTTTCCTGTACACGTTTCTGAATAAACATTATTTTCAGTCCATTTGAGTAAATTCCCAGGTGCATGATTGCTAGATTGTATCTTAAGAGCTTGTTAAAGTTTGTAAGGAAGAGTCAAACTGTGTTCCAAGTTGACAGAATTATTTCACAATTCTACCAGCAACAAATAAATGTTCCTGTTGTTTCATGTCCTCATTAGCATTTAATATTGAGGTATTTTAGATTTTCTAATAATGGTATCTATCTCATGGTTGCTTTAATTTGAGTTTACATAACAACTATGATGTTGAACATATAATCTTTGCCCTCTGTGCTTTATTCCTTGATGATATGTCTTCCCAGACCTTCTCCCTACTTTATAATCAAGTAATTTTTATTGAGTTATTATACAAGAGTTCTTCATAAACATCTTAGCCACTTTTCAGGTCACAGTAACAAAACCCCTGAAACAACTTACACTTCTTTTGGCTCATGACTTCAAAAAACTGCTATCATTTACCTCAGTGGCAAGGCATAATGGCTAAAGAAGCCATATACCACTGCTTTTTCACGTGATGTGGACTAGATGTGAACTAGAAGCGAAGTTATCCTTCAAGGCCCTAGTGGTCAATTTCTACAAATTAGGTCCCATTTCCTAGTGTTTCCACAACCTCCCCCAAATAGAAACACGAGTGTTCAATGCACTAGCCTGTGGAAGATTATTTCACATTTAAACCACGAGAATATATTTCAGAGGATGTGTTTAGAGCAAATATTTTCTTAGTCTATGGCTTCTGTTTTATGTTTATGTTTCTGATCTTTTATGTTAATTTTGCAAGGAGTATAGATCATGGTCTAGGTTTACAATTTACACACAGATATTAAATTACTCTAGTACTTTATCTTGAATTTGTTGATTTGACTTTATATTATTCTTTATAAATTTCTTGTTGAAGACCAGTTGACTATATATTTATTGTTCCATGATATCTGTTCTGTGTTCATGGTTATTACATGCTTGCAAAAATCTTGGAGTTATGTAGAATTAGTCCCTTAACTTTCTTCCTACTTTCAACTCTGTATTAGCACAGAATAGGCATATAAAATTCTTTCATGTTCATTGCTGTTATTTAGGAATATGGTTGACTTCAGTATGTTAAACTTTTGTTCTATGATTATCATTGTTTATTGGTATTGAGGAAACTGGGTTTTCTGTTTTGGGTCAAATCTACTGGATTTTCTACGTAGATAGCTATGTCTTCTTTGAAAAAAAGGAAAGCTTTCTTTCTTTCCTCCTGAGTTGCATACATTTTATTTCCTTCTCATGTCTTAGTGCATTATCTAGACCTTCTTGTTCATGTTGAAATGATGGGAAGAAGCAGTGGTGATTATAAAGGAATACTTTGCCTGTTAGTGATTTTAATCTAAACACTTGGACTATCTCTCCATAAATACCATGTTAGCCAGCATATTTTGGCTTTCCTTTTGTTTAATTTTGTCAAGTGTTGTTTTTTTTTCAGAATCTGTTAATAATATTCTCTAGCCTGTTGATGTGATGGATTATATAAATTCATCTTTTATGTAGAACCTTGCAAACCTGGGATAAATCTTAGCTTGTTATAGTATTTTTTAAAGTTGAATTTAAACTAAAAGTATTATTATCTTAAAACATTTTTGTGTATATATTCATGAGAGATATTGTTATGTATTTTTATTTTTTACCTTACAGAAAAAAATGAATTTCACAGAATAAATTAGAGGGGATTCATCTGATTCTGTCTTTTGAGAAATAGTGTAGAGAACCAAGATACTTTTTTCTTCAAATATATGTTAGAATTTACCAGAGAACTCATATAAGCCTGATACTTTCTTCTTTGAAAGTTAAATTATATTCTTAGTTTCTCTGACAGGTAGAAACTATTCTAGTTTCTTTGACAGTTCGAAACTATTCTGGTTATTTTTTTCCTGTGTCATTTCGGCAGATTTTTTGCAAGTTGATACATCTTGTAAGTGTTATTGTATTTGTAAGCACAAAGCTGCCCTTTGCATTGCTTATATCGTTTCAGTGTCCACGGACTCTGATGATTTGCCCCTCTTAGTCATGATGTCAGTGATGTGTGCCATTTCTCTTTTCTTTTCTGCCCTTTACTGTCACTGTTAAGAAAAAGCTTGTGTTAATCACATTATGTGATGAGCCAGTTCTATAAAACGGTAATTCCAGTCATTACATGTCAGGCAACTCCATAGGGTAATAATTAGATAGATCTGCAATTAGCATTAAATGTGCAAGCTTTGTTCAATAGGAAAAACCTGTCAGATTCAACTCTTAAAAGATTTTTGTCCTATTTAATAATGTTTCAATAAATGTAGTAAGTAGAGCGTAAGCAGAGCAATTATGCCATTGTGGCATGTTAGGAACCATAACTAATAAACAACCGATGCCCCTTTCCCATGTCAGGTCAAGACGATAGACAAGTGGCTATTAAGATTAGGAAGACACTGAATTTTTAAAAAGCATGGCTGACTATTTAAGTATGATGTGAGACTGCTTTGAACCAGGTTTTCATGCAATTTAATAATAAATAAGACACATATTAAGAACCCATAGATCTTAACATCAAAATCTTTACTTTTATTTCTGTAAAAGATACAAAGGATATGCAATGTTATCGATTTGTCTTTCATTACTTAAGTCTGTGTAATTCTTTTCCCATAGTTTATATAAAATATTTTAGCAAGTATAATGGCTGCATAAAAAAACAAACAACAACAAAAAACAAAACAAAACATAAAAGGGTCTCATATAGTTCAAGCTGGCCTTATTCTTGTGATCCTCTGCTTTGAGAGTACTAATATTCTAGATTTGTACCATGATCAGCTGGCTGGACCATTTAATAAAATCATTTCTGTGCTGGTTAGTTTGTCAACTGGGCACAAATCCAGACCTACCTGGATGAGGAACTAACACTTGAATCTTCTCCATCGACTTGCCCCATGGGCACCCCATTTTCTTGATTGCTAATCGATGAAAGTTAACCCAGCCCACTGTGCACAGTGTCATCCTGAGCAGGTGGGTCTGGACTATGTAAGAAAGATAGCCTCGGGGGAGTCTTTGCCCTTGAGGAGATGGAAATGGGGGGTGGGCCGGGGGGAGGGGGGCGGGACGGGAGGAGGGAGAAAGGGGGAATTTATGGCTGATATGTAAAGTTGAATTATATTGTAAAATAAAATAAAATAAATTCAAAAAAAAAAAAAAGAAAGATAGCTGAGCAAGTCAGGAAAAGTAAGGCAGTAAGTACTGTTTCCCATGGTTTCTCTTTCAAGCCTTGACCTTGAGTTGCTGGCTGGGCTTCCCTGGGTAATGAATGGGCTGTAAGTCAGATAAACCTTTTCCTATCCAAGCTGCTTTTTGTCAGAGTGTTCTATAACAGCAACAGAAAGCAAATCAGGACAATGTCCTTACTAGTTTTCCTGTATGTTAACACTCCATGCACATTTGTAATAAGAAAAAAAAAACATATTTACTACAAAGAGCCCCTCAATTTGTTCTGTCTTTGCTCTACCATGGAAATTTGAATATCAACAGAAGGGGAGAAAGACATCACATTCCCAATGATGAGAAATATGCACAAGCTTATTCACCTTCTTAACTTACATTTGCACAGCATCTAACATGGTCTAATTTGAAACTCTGAAGCAATTGGCTAAAAAAGTCCTTAAAGTGAAATGTCTACTAGAAAGCAAAAGAAGAAAGGAATGGAGAAGACAATTAAAAAAAATCAGGAGAATGTTTAAGAACAGCAGTGAGGTCCAGTCAGTCCTTTTAAGAAACAAACAAAATAACAAAATGTGGTTAAACAGAGGGGAAATATAGAATGGCAAAATTATACGAGAAATTTTTAATATTTATGTGTCATGTGGTTATTTCACACACACCCCAATTCTTCATCTAATAGTTCAAAGGGAAAAACATTCTTTTCATAGGATGTTTTAAGTGAGTGATTCTTTATATTTTTTTACTTGATCCATGGATGTTACTTTTGACTGCACTTTCATTTCTCTATGTATTTCTACCATATGTTTTTCCAGCTCAAACCCATGTAAGATATAATGGGAACCACAAAGGCTCAAAAGGACATTTGTCAATGTAACCCCAATATTTCCCCCAAATGTGTTAGATAATATAAAAAATGTTTCTTTTATAACTTTTGAAATTATTTCTTTTATTTATTTATTTACTTTATAATTTAATTTAATTTTACATATCAGCCACGGATTCCCCTGTCCTCCCTCCTCCCCCTCCCTCCCCTCCCACCAGACCACCCCCCCATTCCCATCTCCTCCAGGGCAAGGACTCCCCTGGGGATTCAGCTCAGCCTGGTAGATTCAGTCTAGGCAGGTCCAGTCCCCTCCTCCCTTCACCCAGGCTGAGCAAAGTGTCCCTGCATAGGCCCCAGGTTCCAAACAGTCAGCTCATGCACTAAGGACAGGTCCTGGTCCCACTGCCTAGGGGCCTCCCAAACAGTTCAAGCTAATCAACTGTCTCACTTATCCAGAGGGCCTGATCCAGTTGGGGGCTCCTCAGCTATCGGTTCATAGTTCATGTGTTTCCACTAGTTTGGCTATTTGTCCCTGTGCATTTTCCAGTCATGGTCTCAACAATTCTCACTCATACAATTGAAATTATTTCTTTTGTTATTTCAGACCCAAAGAAGATGAAAGATGGTGCTAGTCTGTCCTCATTCTGCCTGCCTGAGAAGAGTGTGTTCAGCTCTGGATGACTAGCTTCAACAGGGCTGAGCAGTGAAAAGTTATAAGAACCTGTAATGGGAGATGGAAAAAGACTAGACATAATCTGTAGACTTAAAGGTAAAGCTTTTTCTGGTTATGGAGAAGAGAGATTAGATTTACTCTGTGATGTCATGGAACAAATTGTAGGATGATCTGGATTGCCTCATTATAAGGAAGAACTGCCATTCTTTTCCATCGCTGGACATGCAGAAAAAATGGATAACCTCTGACGGCTGGCATAGAACTTACTCATCTATCTGGGAAGGTGAGGGTGAATGATTATTTTGTTTCTGCTGAGGTCTGAAGCCCTGTATGGGTTAAACAGTTTGACAAAACAGACAAATTGAGTATTTAAATATCTGAAATGTGCAAGGTGGTTTAAAATGTCTTTAGTCTGCTGTGTTGTAAATTGATGAAGCCTTTAGCAACATAACTAACTGGAAACTTCATAAATCCCCTATATATTATATAATAGTAAGATGGACAGATGGTAAATACATAGATGATAAATAGATAGATAAAAAGTTAGATGATTGATTATTGATAGATAGATGATAGATACAGGTTAGGTTGCTAGATGCTAGATAGATAGATAGATAGATAGATAGATAGATAGACAGACAGACAGATAGATAGATAGACAGATAGATAGATATTGAAAGATATTTAGGCATATGTATATTCATATATTATCTTCTATTGAAATAGTTATGCTGGCTAATAAAGTAAATGATTCAGTCAAACAATCAATATTGCAATTTCTAATTTATATTACTTTAAATTCTAAAGTAACCCCACTCAAGTATATACAAGATATAAAACTTAAAATTAAAGCAATTTCTGAATATCATTTAAAATTTGTATTTCCTAAATGGAAGTATTATTAGGAATAATCTTATTCTTTAAGACAAATTTCAGAGAAGTTCAAAGGAAGTGAATTCTCTGTGAGCAGTCCATTCTGTTCCCATTGAGACCTGTCTCACTTTTAAGCGTTCACATACTGAGTCTCTATTTCTTCCATCTCTGTGTCTGGATAAAGGAATCTCTGAGAACACAACCACCATGGGCTGATGTGGAGAAAAACAAAGTGGACAGCACAAAGGCCATTTTCTTTGGGTTTTAGCACTCCAACTTCTTAGATCTTTAGTTCCCATTTTTATCAAGTTTGAATACAAAAGAGGTCCTGACTTGCCACTTTGAGATGAGCATCTTGAAACCAAGTAGAATTATGTGATTAGGACCAGATATAAAGAAAGTAAAGTGAAAAACAAATTACACAAGCAACTCAAAAATCAAAACATGCTGCATACACCAAGAGGTGACCACATGGTACATGAAAAGGGGTAGGCAAAACAAATGGGAAAAGGAGGAGTTATTAGGAGAGCTGTCTGGCTGTTCCCCCACTTGGAAGCATCTAACACTGCTGTTCTCAGGTACAAAGTCCTGCCTCACCTATTAAATAAGCAGAAAAAGAGAATGTCTGTAACTAAACTCAGTGGCATTATTTTTCTCTAAAGCGTTTCTGCCCCATGGGAATCCCCTTGAACACACCTGCCCTGATTGGCTATGTCTACCAAGTCTCATGTGTTAAAGTCTTCATTACCCTTCTGTAGGCTTTTGGGATATGGTGTAATCTTTAGGAGATGGAGCCTAATGGGGCAAAGTCAGATCAGTGTGTGTGTGTGTGTGTGTGTGTGTGTGTGTGTGTGTGTGTGTGTGAGAGAGAGAGAGAGAGAGAGAGAGAGAGAGAGAGAGAGAGAGGTGTTCATCACTTCCTACCTGGCCTTTCACTTCCTGGCTTCCCCTAGGTGAGCAGCATCTTCTACTGTGTACTCCCACCATGATGCTCTGCCTCAGCACAGACCCCAAAACACCCAGAGCAGAGTAACCAAAGAGTGAAAATATCAGCTCAGATAAACATCCCCCTTTTAAAGTTGATTATTTTGGGTATCTTCTCAAAGTGATGGAAACTTGAATACTCTCTGGGACTATATATGATACAATGATGATAATGATCAAAGCAGTGGTGATGATAAAGAAAAAAATTGAGAAGCCTAAGTCTATCCTTGGGGAATTCTACAGCTTACCTGAGCATCTTTTATTTAGACAAGATGAAAGATGAAAATGAAGGGTTGGGCACTTGGCTCAACCATGCCCTGCCTCCTGTGCAAGCATGGGGACCTGAGTTTGGATTCCTAACACCCATGTAAAAACCCGAGTGTGATAGTGTGTGTCTGCAATCCTAGTGTTTAGGATGCAGAATTGGCTTTCTTGGCCAATCTAGCCAATCCATAAACTCTAGGTTCAGTGAGAGACATATCTCAAAAAATAAGTTGGTGAGAGATGGCAGAAGATACCTCATATCAACCTCTGGCTTCCACATACATGTGTGCGTATTGTCAACTATTGTGATTTCTCTGTGGAAATCTTGATGCCTTTAGGCAATAACAAATATTCTTTCCTGCCTAATGTATAAACATTCTACAGATACCTGGATCCTGAATATATTTTCATACTACAGACAGAGGTGACATTCTAAACCTGACATATGATTAACTCTCTTCCCACTTCAAGTCTTCTCACTGTCACGGTGTTTTGGATTCTCCCCAACTTCTTCTATATCCACTCTCTTTCATGCTCTGCTCAAGCTCTCTTAATTTCTTCTGATTTGTGTTTCTCAAATGTGAGTTCCCTTCTTGACTCTTCTATATAGCCTGTGTCCTCCATATGAAACATTCCTTTCTCCCTTTCCTGGAACGAATCCTCATGTATCTTTCAGCTTCCTGTACAAATGTCCCTACCTAGCACATCCCAACGTCCCTTCCACTGGATTAGACCACGAGTTTTGAAATGACTCTGGTGTTCTCTGTACAGACCTCTAAAGGGTCCTCATTTGCTTTGTACCTTGTGTGTCTCTCCCTCCTGAGATGTGCCTTCCTTTATTCCAGAGCTTCTCCACATCTGTTTCTGGGAACAGGAATGTTAAAGAAAATAAGTAACTTGAACTAATATCGAGCCCAAAAAGAATGAAGAAGCCAATTTCCTTCAAGTCTCATCATTCTTACATCTTTGGTCCTATCTTTCCTCGTCTATGGAGCTTGTGTGAGTAACTGTGACAAAGGAAAGGCTGTATCTCCAGGTCCTAATTCCTGGCATGGTACCTAATTAGCATAGAAAGAGCAACTATGGAAAGCAAGAATAAATGAACCAAATAGAAAACTGGAGCATACATGTGATCAGTATGCATACAGATGAGTGGGTTACACAGCAAACATGTTTCCTCATTCACCTGTAACATATTACCTCTGTCTATAGTTAAATCACAAGGAAGAGCCATGCATGAAGAAGAGAAATATGCAGCTAAAAGCCTCATGCTTCTTCTAAGCCACACAGCCCATTGCTGATAGAGAGGGCATGAGTGGGGGATAATGTTCCCTGGTATTTCTTGTGCCTCCCTCCAAACTGATTTCTTTCAAGCACACCATCACCTTAAAAACGAAACAAAACAAAACACCCGACACTAGGTTAAGTTCCAAAAAGATGGGGAAAGATATTAAATGGATCAATATAGAAACAAGATACAAGAGCAGTTTCTCTAGAGGTTTCACTTTCATTAACTAACTGAGGGAGGAAACGTATTGGGCAAATAATCCATGGGTGTAAAATGATCCTGGTGTTTGGAAGGGACTTAGAAAAGGACTGAATTAGCCTAGAGGCATTTCCAGATTAACCTATCTATACCGCCTTCCTCCAACAGAGCTACAGAATTGAGGAGACAATCCCAAAACTTGATTTCCAACCTCATGATAGTCAGCCTGGATCCTGGCACCTCATGTTTTTGTTATAAAAGTAACTAGGTTGGCTTACACATAATAGCTAAAAGAAATCAGTTCCTTTTGTTTTAGCACACTGTATTGTTGACGTCAAAGCACTGATGCTGGTGTGAAATTAAAGGCAAGCACTCTGGCTAGCACGAACCAAGCCTAGCATTTTACTCGGGCTTTACTAGACTGAGATGGAGCAGATAACATCAGCCTTGACAGGTTATGAGCTCCCCAGGACTTTGGACAGTCTTCCTTTCCTGCAACTGGTTACCTTTGTAATCTGGGGTTAAACACAGTCCGGAAAAAGAGAAATATAAGAATGCCACTTAGAATGCAATAGTCCCTCCAGGAAGAAAGGAGCACTTAAACCCGGAGCACAGTGGCTGTGCAGAAAGCTATGATGGTCTGAGCAATACATCAAACACACATGGCTCTGACCTGCTTTGTATACCCAAAGGCTCCCAGGTGAAAGATAAGATCTACCTTTTTAGTTTTATAGAAATGCAAGAGGGGGGAAAGGGAGCCTTAAAGTTGGAGTCAGGGAAAGAAATAAACCATTTTAAAACACGTTTATGGTCATCTGTTACAAACTTGGGGTGATGTGCTTTGTCTGTGCCCACCAATCTATGGGAAATCAGCAGCATCTTTATAGGCTGGAGTGCCTTGTGAGGATGGGTTTCTGCGGCTTAGCCTTGAGGTTAGAATGAAGTGAGAGCTTGCAGTTACCTAGAAACTCAGAAGTTTACAGTCTTCTGGAAATTTCGGACTGGAGAATGGATGTGCAGCACACCACCCCAGCATGACCTTCCATGCTTGCTTTCTTCATAATCTTCTGGGTGCTAAGAGAGAGAGATGCTTCATGGGCTTGTCTGTTCCTGTCATCGGTGGATGTCACAGCCTACAGAGAGCTGTGGCACCTCTGCTGATACCAGTCAACGTTCAGCAGGCACATGTATTTCTTTGATGCCTAGTAAGAGACCCCTGAGAAACTCTCATTAGCCAAACCAACATTGGTCTTCAAATGTCTGTTAAGAAACACACAACAGGCTTCCATAGACCTCCACAACTGGGTCTCACTCACTTGCTGGTCCCAGGGCCCAGTCATAATCAAATCAAAGCAGTACCAAAATGAACAGTGTAAATAGGTCGGGAACCCACTCACAATCCTCTGAGTTCCAAAGGGCCTGGGAAGCTCTACTTCTCCAACCTGGACAGCTCTCCCCATTGCCCCAGCATCTCCAGATTCCTGGGGACTCTACTGCAGTCGGGCTGTCTCTTCACCAGGCCTCTCCTGGCCTCCCAGAGTCACTCTCAGCTTTTCTCCATTGCCCTTTGAAATCTTGCATCTCTCATGCTGCCCAAACCCATGGGAGATGTTTATACATTACCAGAATCAGCTCCCAGCCTCTAGACCACAGCTCTGTGTGTGTGATCTTGAAGAACTTCCCAGAAGATTTCACCTTGATGCTCATTTCTCAGCGCCAGCTAACCAGCATCAAGTGTCCTAGTTTTAAGGGTGTGAGGAGGTCACTTTAGTGATTCATTTCTGAATCACAGTTGATTTTTCAGCTCCACCTGAGCAGAAACTCCAGATCTCAATAAAAATACGATGCAAATGGTCCTGATAGAGTCTTTGAGGGACTCTCAAACTTCCCTCTTAACCTTTACCAAGTCTCCAGCATGTGCATTGCTCTGAGCATTATCATCCATGTTCCCACAGAACAACCCATTGCATGCTAAGTATTCAATAGCTTTTGACCTCAAAACTCTCAACATTTTCATAATCCTCACCAAAACCAAAGAGTGGTGTCTGTCACATTACTACTTGATAAATCTGGCACAAATTTCTGTCCTTGTAAGTTATGTTTCAATTGCCATAATAAACAGCATGACTGAAAATAACTTGGGGAGGAGGGCTTCATTTCATTTTACAGCTTCAAGTTCATCATGAAGAGAAGTCCGGGCAGGAACCTGGAGGCAGGAACTGAAGCAGAGACCATGGAAGGGCACTGCTTGCTCTCGATGGCTTTGCCCTTACACAGTCCAAGCTCACCTTCCCAGGGCTGGTAGCACCCACAGTTGGCTGGGCCCTTCCAAATCAATCATTAGCCAAGAAAATGCACTACTGTTTGTCCCAGGCCAATCTGGTAGGGGCATTTTCTCAATTGAGCTCCCCCTTCCTAGGTAAGTGTAGCTTGTGTCAAGTTGGAAACAAACAAACAAACAAACAGATCAATGTCCTATAAGGAACAAGTTCTGATATTTGTGGGGAGGGGAGCTGTAGCCACTTCAAATGACAGCTAACACTCCCTTGAGTTGTCTTTTGTTGTTTCAGAAGATGCCATTTGGAGAAAACTGCAGGCAATCAGCTAGAGCCCTGTGCTAGCGATTTTTGGTCAACTTGTCACAAAACGGAATTAGCCAAGAGGAGAGAACCTCACTTTAGGAAACATCTCCACCAGAGTGTAGGCATGTCTGTAGGTTATTGTGTTGATTATGGATTGATGTAGGAGGGCCCATCTCACTGTGGGTGTGGCCTTGCACAGGTGGTCTCGGGAGGTATAAAAAGGGTTGCTGAACTTGAGCCAGAAAGTTCATTTCTCCTCAGGTCCAGCCCTTGGTCCTGCAACAGTTCCTGCCCTGACTTCCTTGATGATGGACTGTGATCTGGACAAGTAAGCCAAATAAACCCTTTCCTCCCCAAGCTGTTTTCAGTCCTGGTGTTTATCATGATAGGAAGCACACTAGGACAGAATTATCTCTAGGAAGCCATCTCTAAGCTATGCTTCCTGCTACGTCCCTGTGATGTGATCCTCAGCTA
This sequence comes from Peromyscus attwateri, assembly GCA_902168425.1. Taxonomy (NCBI): domain Eukaryota; kingdom Metazoa; phylum Chordata; class Mammalia; order Rodentia; family Cricetidae; genus Peromyscus; species Peromyscus attwateri. The sequence goes on along the minus strand of CABHPP010114971.1, from coordinate 147 downwards.
CCACTAGGAACAGCTGTGTTCCTGCCAGACAGAAACATTGCTTTCTGGTTGTTGTCATTTGCTTTCATGTTCTCTCATCCCACAGGGCCACGCCAGAGGCAATGCATCTTCTATCTCAGAATCTCCCTGTTTGACCATATGGTATTT